>JBCNJP010000025.1:98912551-98936551 GCA_039602395.1 Deinandra increscens subsp. villosa
ATGACCTTTAACCCCTATGACCTGAATTCCATACGCCTCTATACTTTCTGGTCTCGAATACTGCTCGGGTGACTTTATTGGAAGCCCCTAACCTCAGTACCGACAACCGTTTCATTTCATCTATACCTTCCCGGTCTCGAAGACTGCTCGGGTGACTTCATCTGGAAGCCCCCAACCATTCAGCAACGACAACCGTCCTACTTCTTCTATACCTTCCTGGTCTCGAAGACTGCTCAGGTAACTTCATCTGGAAGCCCCCAACCATTCAGCAACGACAACCGTTCACATAACCTTGACCCTCTTTAGACGTTCCATTTTATCGAACATCTCCTTAACCACCACAGTACTACTACCCGCCCCTAGTTAGATATTCAAATGACTCAGGTGTGCTAATAAACATGATAATGTACTCATATACTGCAACAAGTGAACATCCCCCAATTTACCTAGGTGTATGTATACAGGATGTACCAGCGGCGTACCCTCCACACTTTCAATATACCGGGTGACTATACTACCATGCTTGTATACAGGATGTACCAGCAGCGTATCCACCACATAATAATATAGCAAATGCACCACCTGTTCTCATATAATCATACATTCTCACTTGTGCGTTTATTAACAAACCCTTATCATTTGGATACCTAGTTTCAAAGCAAATATAGCACATAACTCTAACAATCATTTCATATGAATTATTCTATCATAATCATTTCATATACATTACTAACACGTATAACCATTCATTAGCATCTTCATAACATAACACGTATCACTTCAACAGTTCATCAATTCATCAATTAAGATAATCAAACTTTCAGATAAAAGCATTTCAAATACTTTTTAAGTAAACAGTTGAACATTCTATGTATATCAGCCCGAAAACAATAAAGCGTTTAAAACATTTAAAAGTGGGCTCGCAGAACTCACCTTATCTCTTTACTCGTTAAACTCTTGACAGAATCTCCGACAGAATCCTTCGGTTAACCTAATTCGCGTATCGTATGGCATTAACGCAAGGTTTAACATTATAAACATATCCTATGTTTATTTATCTCTTATATTATCTTAATAATATCTAATTATTAAGGTTTACTTCTATTAAGGTCAAAATGACCAAAATACCCTTATAGGTATATTATCTTCTTTTTATTGATAATTATGAAGACGCGCATTCCTATAAGTAGACACTCACTCCGGGATCGCCCAGTGTTGGGATGCCATTGCCCAGATGGGATGGCGACACCCCCGCTATTGCCGGAAACCCCAGTGTACAGGTGTCTACCCTTCCGGTCCGCACGAACTTCTAAATATCCGATTAACTCGGTATCTTATATACTTTATCATTTATCCATTTTAACCCCATATATACTTATTATATATATAAACATAGTTCCATACCAAAATTCAAGTACCCATACCCTCCATATTATTTTATATTAAATAATCATATTTCAAAACCCTAATTTCACGTATCTCTCGTTTTATTATCAAAACTTATTTTCTTTCAAAAACAAACTAGGGTATTATCCATTATAACATTTTATAATATCCTTTAAAATAGCAAATCTTAATTCAAAACCGTTTGCTCAATTTGGGCAGAGTAACGTTATGAAAACCCTAATTTTGACCCGTTAACAAAACCTTCACCAAACCTTTTCCAATTGTGAAATAAACTTAGGGCTTTCTTAAAACACATTAAATTAGGATTACCTACAAAAATTCAGACCCTAATTCCCACCCGATCACCCGATTTGAGCAGAATAACATTAAGAACCCTAATTTTACATCATTTTTAGAAAGCATACTTAGAGATCGAATTAGACAAAACTGAAAGAGGTTATTGTTAAGCATACCAAATAAGGGGTGACTGCAGAAATTCGGCTTCTAACTCTTCTCCTGTTGCTCGAATTGCTCCGACGAAGTTTCTGGCTCGTTTTAGGGTTTTTGGGTTGAAGATCAGTGAATTTGCGAGTTTTAAAGTGAAATCGAAGGCCCTATTTATACTAGGAGGTGCGTCTTGATGTCCTTACACGTTCCATGGTGAGTAATCAGCTTAATCTGACGCGTAGATGGAGAATTCGTGCTCACCAAGTCGACATACGTGGTAAAAAACGAGCCTGTACATTTTCTGCTGCAACTGGACTCCTCGCGTATCGCGCGGTGATAGAAGATGTGGCTCGCGATACGCGAGCCACTGGTTTTCCGGCCAGAATTGATTATTTGCATTTTAGGCCCTTATACTTTGGTTTAATGCAACTATTAGCCCCTAAACTTCTAACCTTTTATCATTTTATGTACCAAAACATTAAGGGACATATTTCTAACAATTTATAAGGTTTCTAAGGTTCGGGATTCGTACGATAACATATATATACATATATATATATATATATTTTCTTTATTAATTGCTAAATTACGTTTTAGCCCCTCAAACTTTACAGTACTTATCATTCCAACTTATAAATCATATTCGGATATATTTTTACTATATTCTAAGCCTCGGGATACTTATAATAATCATAGATACGTATAATATCCGTATTCGTTTATAACTTTACAATAATTACACTTTTAGTCCTTTTACTTTTCCGTTAACTATTAACACACGTAATTATACTTATATCCATCAATTCACACATGTATCATTATGTTATCCATATAAACACATATTCATCTCATACTTTACTTTCGTTAACGTTTAACACATCTGTTTATGCACATTTTATCATGTTGGCCATTAAACACGTATTTCTAGCACATGCAACTTATCTAAAGCATAGTCTTACCACATTTATCAATTAAGCTCACGTATTTATAATATAAACACGTATTTACTATGTATATCATGTATCTGTGAAAATTGGGGTGTTACAACTCTACCCCCTTAAACAGGGTTTCGTCCTCGAAACCTGTTCCATTCCCATCTTAAACATTCATTTCCAACTTTGCATAACATAACCATTCATAACTCATTTCATAACTCGGTAACATTTACTTTCGCGTTTCTGCATCTATCCTAAGGAAAACGTAACCTTAAGCTGTCTACGGTAGCTTGTTTACGGGATCCTTGATAATGCTTTCACATTTTCGGCTTGCTGTCCGTTAAAGAACTTAACTTCCTAGAACATAATTTCTAATGGTTCTAATATCTAAGCATACTGCAGCAAGCAATGGCACACATAACGTATTAAAGCAACGAATAACTATTATCTATGATTTATAACCACTCGAATTACCTGACAAGGTCTGGGGATCACTCTTTATCATTTCCAACATACCATATGCCCTCGCAGGAGCCGTTCTCAGACTCGTAGCATTCCCCGGGACGGATCGAAGTGGGGTAGGATTCAATACTAACTTAGGACAGTTCATCCTAAGGTGTCCCGCTTCTCCGCATTCATAACACTTTTTACGCTCTGGGCAATTTCCAGAGAAGTGACCTTCCTTGCCGCACGTATAACATCTAGATGTTCCTAACCTACATTCTCCGAAATGAGTCTTATTGCATTTGTGGCACTTCAGTGTGTCGTCTTTCGAGTTATTCTTCAACTTCTTGTGGTGACTCCCGTTGTCCTTCCTTACAATTGCTTCTGACTCCGACTCCTTCCACTTTGCTCCTTCCGGTCTGCAGTTTGCACCAAACATTTCGCTGTAGAGATTGGAACTCAAATTCACCGTCGCCTTAAATGTCTTTGGTTCAGTCGCCTTGATCAACACCCTAACTCTATTAGGAAATCCCTGCACGTAACACTTTACTCTTTCAGCTTCGGGAGTGACTAAGTTAGGTAGCAGTCTCGCCATCGCGTTGAACTTCGAAGTGTATTCCCGGTGCGTCATGTTCCCAGCTTCTAACGTCAGAAAACTCCTCTCCAGTTGCTCCAGCTCACCTTTAGGGCAGAAATCTTCTAAGACTAACCTCTTCAGATCGTTCCACTTCATTGCAGCAATGACTCCGTCTTCTTCAGTCTGTTTGATCATCCCCCACCAGTGTAGTGCTTCTGAGACAAACGAGTGGGCAGCATACTTCACGGCTTGGTTCTCACTACACTCACTAATATCTATGACCGCTTCCATCTCATGAATCTACTGGAATGTAGCTAACGCATCTTGATTTCCGTCGAGCAAGGGAGGTCTACAACAACTAAACGACTTAAACGAACATCCTATTCTAGGTTGTGCAGCTCCGGCACCTCTTCCTGCAGCTCCACCAGCTCCACGGGCTCCACTAGCACCAACTCTCGCAGCTCCTTGAAGTTGAATTAATATATCAGGTAGTGTCGTCTGCATTAAGCGCGTCATCTCTGCCACCATAGCCGCCCTCTGCTCGTTAGTGAATGCATTAGCTCCGGCGTTATTCTCTGGTTCCGCACTCGCACGATTGCCTCTCGCAGCCATTTCCAGATCCTAATTTAAGATGGATGACATTTCAGAATTTGTGTGACGTAGAGTTTCCAAATTTTGAATTCATGATAAGTATATAAGTGCAGGATCCGATACAATTATATATTTACGATGCGTTCAAAACCCAGTTACTTCTAGCACACAATTCCTTAATGTCCACATCTCGCCTCTCTATCTTCATCCGCAACTCAAACCGATTCCTAAATTATATTTCTAAACGTTCTTCTTCTTCTTGCACTTGGCAACACAACGATTAGTACTTATGGTCTATTTACATGAAAAATGCCAAATTGCAGTAGCTAATTGCAATCGTGTATTTTCCATATACGCATACCGCAAGTCCCACCTATTATGTTCCTTATGCATATTCGTCCTTACGGGCACAAGCTATCCTGGCTGGCATCTACATTCTTATCTCAACTTACTCTACCTGGAGTCCTAGTTTAAGTTTAGATATCGCGCTTGTACCTAAATCTCTTAAACCAAGGCTCTGATACCAACTTGTGACGCCCACTCCCAGACTTGGCACCAGGAGGGGTCACTCATCGGATTTACTCATGAACACGTGGCACAACAGAGATAAGCAGCGGAAAAATTTAAAACTTTTATTTATAATAAAGCCAAGTACGTAGAGTAACTGAGATAATTTACAATTCTATAGCGACTAACTATATCCGTCTTTATTTATCTACAACTAGCCAGCACTTCCAACCGCTTCTCTAATAGCTTGCCCGATCAGTCTCTTATCACGAGGGCTCCGCCCTTGCTTCCAGACGTCTCACCTAAACCTGACATACATATGGTTTTGGGAAAAGGTCAGCTTACGCTGGTGAGTTCTACATTTTAAAAACATTACCTCGTTCGTGAGGTTAAAACCTTTGAACCTGCAAAATCCCTTTTTACAACATTTATCAAGTATAACACATAACAAGTCATACATAACATAACATCATAACCATACACGTTCCTCTAGAAAACATCTACCTCCATGACCTTTAACCCCTATGACCTGAATTCCATACGCCTCTATACTTTCTGGTCTCGAATACTGCTCGGGTGACTTTATCGGAAGCCCCCAACCTCAGTACCGACAACCGTTTCATTTCATCTATACCTTCCCGGTCTCGAAGACTGCTCGGGTGACTTCATCTGGAAGCCCCCAACCATTCAGCAACGACAACCGTCCTACTTCTTCTATACCTTCCCGGTCTCGAAGACTGCTCAGGTAACTTCATCTGGAAGCCCCCAACCATTCAGCAACGACAACCGTTCACATAACCTTGACCCTCTTTAGACGTTCCATTTTATCGAACATCTCCTTAACCACCACAGTACTACTACCCGCCCCTAGTTAGATATTCAAATGACTCAGGTGTGCTAATAAACATGATAATGTACTCATATACTGCAACAAGTGAACATCCCCCAATTTACCTAGGTGTATGTATACAGGATGTACCAGCGGCGTATCCTCCACACTTTCAATATACCGGGTGACTATACTACCATGCTTGTATACAGGATGTACCAGCAGCGTATCCACCACATAATAATATAGCAAATGCACCACCTGTTCTCATATAATCATACATTCTCACTTGTGCGTTTATTAACAAACCCTTATCATTTGGATACCTAGTTTCAAAGCAAATATAGCACATAACTCTAACAATCATTTCATATGAATTATTCTATCATAATCATTTCATATACATTACTAACACGTATAACCATTCATTAGCATCTTCATAACATAACACGTATCACTTCAACAGTTCATCAATTCATCAATTAAGATAATCAAACTTTCAGATAAAAGCATTTCAAATACTTTTTAAGTAAACAGTTGAACATTCTATGTATATCAGCCCGAAAAGATTAAAGCGTTTAAAACATTTAAAAGTGGGCTCGCAGAACTCACCTTATCTCTTTACTCGTTAAACTCTTGACAGAATCTCCGACAGAATCCTTCGGTTAACCTAATTCGCGTATCTTATGGCATTAACGCAAGGTTTAACATTATAAACATATCCTATGTTTATTTATCTCTTATATTATCTTAATAATATCTAATTATTAAGGTTTACTTCTATTAAGGTCAAAATGACCAAAATACCCCTATAGGTATATTATCTTCTTTTTATTGATAATTATGAAGACGCGCATTCCTATAAGTAGACACTCACTCCGAGATCGCCCAGTGTTGGGATGCCATTGCCCAGATGGGATGGCGACACCCCCGCTATTGCCAGAAACCCCAGTGTACAGGTGTCTACCCTTCCGGTCCGCACGAATTTCTAAATATCCGATTAACTCGGTATCTTATATACTTTATCATTTATCCATTTTAACCCCATATATACTTATTATATATATAAACATAGTTCCATACCAAAATTCAAGTACCCATACCCTCCAGATTATTTTATATTAAATAATCATATTTCAAAACCCTAATTTCACGTATCTCTCGTTTTATTATCAAAACTCATTTTCTTTCAAAACCAAACTAGGGTATTATCCATTATAACATTTTATAATATCCTTTAAAATAGCAAAGCTTAATTCAAAACCGTTTGCTCAATTTGGGCAGAGTAACGTTATGAAAACCCTAATTTTGACCCGTTAACAAAACCTTCACCAAACCTTTTCCAATTGTGAAATAAACTTAGGACTTTCTAAAAAAACATTAAATTAGGATTACCTACAAAAATTCAGACCCTAATTCCCACCCGATCACCCGATTTGAGTAGAATAACATTAAGAACCCTAATTTTACATCATTTTTAGAAAGTATACTTAGAGATCGAATTAGACAAAACTGAAAGAGGTTATTGTTAAGCATACCAAATAAGGGGTGACTGCAGAAATTCGGCTTCTAACTCTTCTCCTGTTGCTCGAATTGCTCCGACGAAGTTTCTGGCTCGTTTTAGGGTTTTTGGGTTGAAGATCAGTGAATTTGCGAGTTTTAAAGTGAAATCGAAGGCCCTATTTATACTAGGAGGTGCGTCTTGATGTCCTTACACGTCCCATGGTGAGTAATCAGCTTAATCTGACGCGTAGATGGAGAATTCGTGCTCACCAAGTCGACATACGTGGTAAAAAACGAGCCTGTACATTTTCTGCTGCAACTGGACTCCTCGCGTATCGCGCGGTGATAGAAGATGTGGCTCGCGATACGCGAGCCACTGGTTTTCCGGCCAGAATTGATTATTTGCATTTTAGGCCCTTATACTTTGGTTTAATGCAACTATTAGCCCCTAAACTTCTAACCTTTTATCATTTTATGTACCAAAACATAAAGGGACATATTTCTAACAATTTATAAGGTTTCTAAGGTTCGGGATTCGTACGATAACATATATATACATATATATATATTTTCTTTATTAATTGCTAAATTACGTTTTAGCCCCTCAAACTTTACAATACTTATCATTCCACCTTATAAATCATATTAGGATATATTTTTACTATATTCTAAGCCTCGGGATACTTATAATAATCATAGATACGTATAATATCCGTATTCGTTTATAACTTTACAATAATTACACTTTTAGTCCTTTTACTTTTCCGTTAACTATTAACACACGTAATTATACTTATATATCAATTCACACATGTATCATTATGTTATCCATATAAACACATATTCATCTCATACTTTACTTTCGTTAACGTTTAACACATCTGTTTATGCACATTTTATCATGTTGGCCATTAAACACGTATTTCTACCACATGCAACTTATCTAAAGCATAGTCTTACCACATTTATCAATTAAGCTCACGTATTTATAATATAAACACGTATTTACTATGTATATCATGTATCTGTGAAAATTGGGGTGTTACATGGGCACTATCCAAAAGCCGATGTGGGATGTCAATGCACAAGCAAACCAATTTTTGATGGGTATTAGGAAGGAAGTTAGGCTCTGTTTGGTATGATGTAATGGAATGAACGAAGGAATGGAATGGACAAGGTAATTGAATGGTTGAGTGAATGAAATGGATCACTACCTTCCATCATCCTGTTTGGTTACCAGTGGGAAATGGAATGAAAGAAATCATTGATTCGTGTTGTTTGGTAGTTAGTAAAAACGAAGTAATCGAATACAGTTTTACCTTAATTTTTATGTTTTATTTTATTTTTTTATTTTCATTTTTATTTGCAAATTTACTTTTATTTTTATTTTTGGTTTTATTTATTATATTTTATTTTTATTTGATTATTGTTTGAATTTTTATTTTGTTTATTTATTTATTTTTTCATTTTATATTTTATCTTATTTTTTATTTTTTATTCTTGATTTTTTTTGTTTTATAAAATTCTAAGAAAAAAAAAAGAAATTGAATATAATTTTCATTCCATTACTTGAGAGAATGAAAGGAAAACACCCCACCTCTAAGGAATGAAAATCTTTATAAATGTAAAGAACCACATTCCCTATGTAATGGTCCATTCCATTCCTATTTGCTACCAAACATGTCATTTTTTATTCCAACAGAATGATCCTTTCCATTCCACCCTTCATTTCTGCATACCAAACGCTACCTTGAGGTTTTCTATCGATGTGGGATCGGTTTAGACGAGCAAACATAAGAAAGCTTAACACAGCCAAAGGACATTTGAGTAAATTAAAAATTCTTTCAAGTTTCAAAATCATGACTTCCATGTTTGAATTAATGCCTAATCCAGTTGATCTAGTTATTGTTTTGTTTATTATTCATTTTATTATATATTTATATATGGAGAGAAGTTCACGTAAGAAGTTTATGCAAATTAAGAAGGAAAAGAAGAAGGGCAAATCTGGAAACATGCATATTTTTCACTTTCCCCTCAATTATTAAAACGTTTATAACTTTTACATACGATATTATTTTTTTATAAAAACTTCACCATAAAAACAAGCGTTTTTTTTAATCTTTAAAACCCGTACAATATTGCTATATATATAAAAAAAATTGTGAATGAGCTGAACATATAACACAACGACCTGAACATATGACACAATAACACAATGACACATATGACACAATGACCTGAACATTGTTCAGATCATTGTGTCATATGTTCAGGTCATTGTGTCATTGTGTTATATGTTCAGGTCAATTGTATGTTCAGGTCGTTGTGTCATATGTTCACGTCATTGACATAATTTTTTTATTTTATTTTTTATATAGCAATATGGTATGGGTTTTAAAGATAAAAAAACGCTTGTTTTTATGATGTAATTTTTATAAAAAAATAATATCGTATGATAAAGTTATGAAGGTTTTATTAATTGGGGGGAAGAGAAAAAGGGGCAATTTGACCAAATTACCCCTCCGTGTACCTGACCATTTATTTTTGAGTTTTAATTAAGGGATTAAATCTGGGTCATTGATCATCAGATCTAACGGATGAGAGGGCTTCTTATCCTTCTTATGTTCACCTAACTTCTCATTATAACCTCTCTCTTTATATATGAGATGAGATGAGAAGAGAATCGAGGGGTATCTATACATTCTGCCTATAATCTTCCTATTTTAATAAACAATTACATTTTAGGACACATGTTATCACTAGATTCATATTAAATATAAATTCTCTCACTTATTAAATATAAATTCTCTCACTTATTAAATATTACGAATTAGATAATTAAATTTTAAAATATAAATTTTCTTTTTTCAATAATTTATCATAACTTATTAATTAATTATAAGATTTTAATTATATCTTATATTAAAATTAAATTTATAACTATATTCTTCATTACATGTAATTACTTGAGTTTTAAATATAAAATATAATTTGTTTAAATCTAAAAAAGTAACAATGCAACTCAATTCTCTGTTACAGAATTTCATTACTAAGAAATAATGGAATTGGATTTCATATTGTTGTTGTAATTTGCTCATTGTTTGAACTTAGATATGACATGGAGATAATATAAAATAATTATCTTATAAAGTATAGATGATATAGCATGGAAGTTTAATATTAATGTTGTTTGGAGTAATGTTTTATTTTCTAGAAATATTTTGAATTTATAAGTTTTTCTTTTTCTCTTATGTGTTTTTTTTAATTCGTGTGTTATTTTTGTCAAATGTATTATTTTGTGTCATTTAATCTCTTTCGTTGTTTTGTCTATATATCATAACTAACAATGAAATTTAATTTTTTGTTCATACAATTGATCAATTTTACTACTTTTAATGTCATATTTTACGTCAATTTTTGATCAAATATGTAAATGGTATGTTGTTTAGATGTGCACCCGAATCATATACTTTTTTTTAACAAACATGTGAATTGTTGGATTTATTTTATTGTGATAATATTATATTGAACGATACATATTGTTTGTACCCATAACATATGTTTCTACTTTTTGTCCATAACATTTTTAAAAAATCAGATAATTTAGCTTCCTCGGGGTATAAAATTGCAATCAACTGAAGAGTTCAAAAAACTTGTGCACCGACTTTGTTGTGCTCCTCGTAGTTGATGATTATTATTTACAATAATATCTATTAAAATATTTTTTATGTGAATCTTTAACGTGAATTTATGTATTAATTTTTTTATAATTAAACCCGTGTATTTACACGGCTTCTATCCTAGTTATATGGTAAAAAAACTACAAATATTTAATTATATGCATATCTATAGATTATAAGGATATTACATAGAAACATATATATTTATATATAATCTTAGTTTTTTTTAATAATATCCGGTTCTTAAATCCGGTCTGACCGGTTGAATCGGTCCGACCAGTGAACCGGTAAGACGACCGGTTCGCTGTCCGGTCCGGTTCTAAAAACATTGGTGTAGATGGGTGATGTGAGTAGAACTCACATTGTGAAACACCATTTCGGAGTGGGGTGAGTTTTTCTTATGAGAATTTTAACTGCGTGAATTGATGGATTGTGAACGTTGGAGCGTAGTAACAGTCATATGTTCACAAAATAACAATAAAATAATATCAACTCATATCACACGACTCAGTGACTTATACCATTTTGTGTGAGTTGGTGTGTGATCTAGTCACTGTCTACGTGATCCCTGCTAATTCTATGATGAAGAATCTCGAGGAAATAAAACAATTGTGTAGTAAGTACATATACTTCCAAATTCCTTTTCTCTCTCTTATTTAATAATATTAAGAAATTCCGGAAAACATAAAAATAAACTCTCTTATTTAATAATATTAAGAAATTTCAGAAAACATAAAAAATAAACTTACACTTTTGTAGATTTGTGCTCCTCCCTTAGGTAGTTTTGCTCATTCTCACTCAAGCGTGATTTCTGCTTTATTACTTTGTTGTGGAAGAATAAGAAACAAATGGATAGTAAATCCAATTGTTATGAAAGTGGTTATGTAAATTTTTTGAGACCAAAATATTATATAATTTGTTTAAATATTAGTGGACTTTCTAACTATATATCATCATTATAACTTATATTAATGGCTATTTTGACATTCAAAACTTCAAGATCGAATATGATCGGTAGAACTGATCTTAATGGCTGTATTTTGACACTCAAAGTTATCTATATATAGTCACATATCAACATTACACCACGAACAAACGAACAAACAAAGAACCAAACCACAAAAAAAGATAATAGATTCTATAATCGCATGAAAGCATTTCGCCCCGCGGCAACGCACGGGTCGTAGTGCTCGTGTACATAATATTTATATGAACTCGTGAGTTGTCTGCAGCAATGCGTGGATGAGACAACCCCTCGTTATATATAGAGAGTTATAATTTTCGTTCCAACGTTTTGATCAGAACGTAAGTTTTGTTGTAACTTTTAAGCCTTAAACACGTTAACTCGGTCACCCATTTTTATTTAATTTAACATATTATTTCCAAATAAAAAACCCTTCTACTATCATCGTGTGGAGGTAGAAGCGTCTATTCGTCCAAATTAAAACCCCTACTTCTACTCCACACTCATACTTATCAAAAATGTCAACCATTGTCATTATCGTTATTAAATAACTAATTGTCATTATCGTAAATAATTTGGAATAAGTTAGATCATCTTTAGCTTTTGACTAAAAAGGGGTTTAATATGAGTGATCTTTAGTCCAAGTGGTTAAAATGAAACACTCAAATACATTTTAAAATAAGCTAGTCTTAGGTTCAATTGTCATCTATGTTTTTTTTTGAACGACATAATTGGATCACTGACGGGGACATTACACCACCCACCCGATCATCTTCAATCCCCATCAGGAGAAAATTCATCATAGGTGAGAAAACATTCTAGCTCAACCTGTAACCCTCCTTTATTTAAACAAAATTTTAAAATTGGATCAATACGTCCAATTGAATGAGTATGAATAAAGAATCCATGGATGAAGATTACTATACCTGATGCTGTAGCATTATAAACTGTATTGTTACTTTTACTCTCGTCAGGATAAATCTGTCCCCTTCTCCTGTTTCCACCTACGTATATAGGATATTTTAAGAAGTGAATGTCTTTCTTAGTGGCAGGGTCCGGGGAAAGAATAGGGAAGGTGATTTCACTATATTTCTGACCAGGAATAGGGCCTATGACAAGAATATTTTTTTGATTGGGGCGATAGCTCTGAAAAGACAGATTACCCATCTTTTCTTTTATCTCGGGGGAAATACGATCGGGAGGGGCTAATTCAAAACCCTCTGGTAAAATAAGAACAGCCCCCACATTCAAACCCCCTAGAACTCATCAGTTACACCTACTTGTTCGACACTATACTTAGATTCTGCCCTTCGAAAAGGAACATCAGCACCCAGCACTAACTCTTCTATATATTTCTTGTTGGAAGTATCCCTGATCCCATTGATAACGAGTAGGCCCAAACAATTCGATGGGAGTAGTTGCTGAACCATACCACATAGTTCCGGCAACAACAAAAGCTGCAAAAAACACAGCAGCGATACTACTGGAAAGGACATTTTCAATATTGCCCATATGCAATCCTTTGTATAGACGTTGGGGCGGGCGGACGCTAAGATGGAATAGACCTGCTAATATGCCCAAAGTCCCTGCCGCAATATGACGCCCTCGGTACAATATTGACGATCTCACAAAGATTTTTGTCAGTGAATTTAGATTTGCTGATCCAGGGGCTCTTGCTATAGCCGAACACGAAGGAAAGATTTTTTATACCGATACTGACAAGATCCTTTTATCAGGTAATGGGGATACTCTAAGGATTCCACTAGTTATGTATCAGCGTTCCAACAAAAATACTTGTATGCATCAAAAACCCATTTTTTGTTACAAGTGAGATTTTAACCCAAAACTTCACATTTATAATATATTTGGACACCTCCCCCTAGCCAATTATGATAGAGATTATTGGTCACTCATTTATGTAAAAAAAATGAAAGATTCCAGGTTTAGTCAAGAGGTTTCTCTCAACTATGGTGGTTTTCCTTTAAAAATTATATTCGGATTGTGATTGTGTCCCGTACTCAAAAAATAAGATGATCTGTGGAGAAATGATGGTCTGGTAATCCAAATTTATGGTTAAAAAGGGTAAGATGAATGGTCACATTCGGTTCATACACTATATTTGTATTATACGAGTGGTGACCCGTCCGCGCGTTGCGGCGGGCAACCCCCAACCCCCCACCTTCACGTAATTTACATAGCTTTTAGTTTGATTCTCTACTCTTCAAGTCTATCAACTTCCAACTTTCAAGATGAAGTAAAAATCCATATATTTTAATTTTGCTTTGAAACTGCATTAGAGGTCCATTGTTTGAGCCTGTTAGTCGAAGGCAAAAGCTTAATTAAAAACATGTATACCCTGATAAGCAAAAACAAACAATAGGTCTACTTTAAATTTTGAACTTTTATATTAAGGGGGCAAAAGCTTAAAAGCACGACAAAGATCAATATAGTTATAGGTACACACAAATAAGTGAAAACAATCAACCCATAGTGACTTTGTAAGTGTCATTTAGAGGGCAAAAGCTTAAAAACATGACAGTGTACTTTGCAAGTAAAGAGGATATACAAAAGTAGTAATTGGTGCACTTTTCATATGATGGTAATCATTAATTCTTATTTATCCTATATCACCATCACCACATTGCAGCACTAATTTAGATCAAAACCAATCAATCTCTGTACATAATGACAACGAACAAAATTTTTAACACTTTTAGACGAAGAAAGAACATACTTGATATAGCAAGTAAAATGCTTTGATGAGAATTACAGTGACAACCTAAATAAAAAATCAGTGATTCTAGCATACAGATACAATAGTAATGGGGGGCAGAATAAAATTTTCAAACCAATAACTGCATTTAAACTATCTTATAAATCACTTATTATCAGAGGACACCTTAGATTCAACATAAGCCGAAAATGCATCATGAATCCAGTGCAATAGTGCAACGAAGACAACATACAAACTTCTAAATGGAATTTCTATTGTGCAAACTAAGTGATTAAAGGAGTGACCACGTATTTTCAACATAACACTTGTAACAAATTAGATTGAGGAGGCAAACCTTGTTATTAGAATGAAAAGAAGCGACTTCAAAGTTGAAACTTTAAAATTGGATCAGAATCACCTGCAAAAAAAGAAATTACAATTTTATAAATAATGAAAACTATACCTAATATTTTGAGCATAGCATTTGTAACTCACAAATATGAAAGGGTATCTACATAAAAGTATAATCAACCACACCCCAATCCTCCTAAAAAATCCTCCGCCAAGAGCGGCATACCTGAAATCTTCAATCAGATGGGTTTTTTGTAGAAAAAATCAACAGTCCACCTTAGTAGAAAAATCAGTCCAAACAAAAACTTTCTAGAGGAATCAAACAAAATGAGGGATGAGAAAATAGGGACGAACTGATCAAAGTGAACAAAATCATGGTCTAATACAACATCTAAACATGCAGAGTGAAAAACTTCTATATTCAAGCTAGACTTAAAATGTATATTCAGGTCTCAATTACTTGCGGGCAAGCCAACTCAGGTTGTGTTTTATCCCTAATAGATCAAGTTAGCTCAATTTATTTTCCTTTAGTATTACTATTGAGGCGTGATTATCAAGGTTAATGGACATTCAACTGTTTCCAAAGTGCCAAATATGAGTTGCTCTAAATAATCTTTTGTGCTTTGGATATATATCTTTTGTAACTTTCTCTATTCTGGTTTTATTTTTTTTTCAATAGTTTCAGCATTGTCAATATACATATATATATCAAGCTATCATTGTTTCTTCTACAAACCATAAAGTTGGCTAAAAGGGTTGGCACATAATGAATAACCGGAGAAAAAGGGGAGGATATAACTCTTTATAAAAAAAAAATTACAGTTGGGGAAAGTTGGTTTTTTTTTTTGGAACAGCGAATTCATTAAAACAAACCACCCTTAGCAAGGAGCCAAGGGGAGAAAAACAACCACAACAACAAAAAAGGAAGGGATTTACATCGAGAACTTATCCCATTCCTCCCAAGTTAAATTAACCCACTTACTTCTATTTTTAACCCACAAATAGCTCGAGGTTTTGATTTCTTTAAAAAGAATAACCGCATTAACTTTGGCCCCTTCAAAAGTAACCTTATTTCGAGAGCACCATAACACCCAACACGTCGTAAGGATTATAGCGAAAAGGATCATCTTGGCTTTACGATCAAACCGAGATTCCTCAACGATCAAGAGCAAATCACCAAGCTCGAACGCGATAACCGGGGGCACCTTCAACCAATCCGCCACCATCTCCCAAACTCTCTCGGCCACTTTGCACCCGATCATCAGATGAAAGACCGTCTCGTTATCATCCATGCAGAGATGACATCTCGGGTCTCTAATCTCCACCTTACGCTTAATCAAAGCTTCTTTTGTCGCTATCCGGTCTTTCATAATACGCCAAAAAAGAATATTAAGCTTATTAGGAACAAGCTTATTCCATGGCATAATAATACCCTCGGACCGGGAGAACCATCTCAACAACCCTCTAATGCTAGCAACGGAGAAAACCCCTGTCGCATCACCCCCCCCCCCCCATTTAAATCCCGCCGTCACTGGTTGAATTAATCCAACCACATCCACATGCTCCCTCTTTAAAATGGCCACCATTTTCACAATATTCCCCCAAACCCCCCCCCCCCCCCCCCATCTCCTTACGAACAGGTAATGGCCCAGGCCCCAACCCACCTCTATGACACCCAAAAATAACTCTAGCCCATAAACTATTGGGCTCCGTTATATACCTCCAAGCCCACTTCGCAATCAAGCATTTGTTGGTTATTCCGAACGGGACGAGGCCCAAACCACCTTCCTCCTTCGGTTTAGCCACCTCGTCTCTAGCCACCCAATGAATACATTTTTTCTCCGGGTCACTTCCCCCCCAAAGAAAGCGATATCTAATCGTCTCAAGTTTTTGAAGGACTTTAATTGGGGCTTTAAAGATAGAAAAATAATATGTGGGAAGGCTCTCTAGAACCGCCTTTATAAGAACTAGCCGGCCCCCAATAGAGAGGTTCACCGCTTTCCACCTAGAGAGCCTATTCCCAACGGTCTTGACCACATCATCCCAACTTTTGATAAGGTTCATGTTGGCCCCAACCAAAAGACCAAGGTATTTAAAAGGGAGGTCCTCACTTTTGCATCGGAGGATCCTTGCTTTAGCCGCCACCTCCTCTTTGTCAACCTTAATCCCATAAAGAGCACATTTTGAAAGATTGATGTGAAGCCCGGACACCAACCCAAACACCCGAAGAATGCGAACCAAGTTCTCCACATTACTTTGGGTCCATTGACCAATCACAATAGCGTCATCCGCAAAGAGGAGATGAGTGATGTTCGGACCCCCATAGGGAATTTGAAAACCTTTAAAAAGATCCACCGAACTCGCCTTCTTGATCATCCAATGAAGCCCTTCCATAACAATAAGGAAGAGAAAAGGAGATAATGGGTCTCCTTGTCTCACACCCCTCTCACATTGAAATTCCCACGTTGGAGACCCATTGACCAAAACCGAAGTCCTTGAGGCTTTAAGGCAACCACTTATCCACCCACGCCATTTTGGGTGAAAGTTCATTTGCTCCATCATGGAATCTAGAAAACACCAATCCACCGTATCATATGCCTTCTCAAAATCAATTTTGAAAAGCATAGAAGGAATGTCTCTTTTCTTTGCCAAGGAAACAATTTCATTAACTATAAGCACCCCATCCAAAATATTTCTACCCCCAAGGAAAGCCATTTGGGGCTCCGAGATAATACCCCTCAAGGGGCCCTTGAGACGGTTGGCCAACACCTTAGAAATGACCTTCGGAATAAGCCCAACAAGGCTAATAGGCCTAAATTCACCAAGGTCTTTAGGGTCTTGAACTTTAGCAATAAGGTGAATAAAGGCCGCACCACACCCTTTACCAATAACTCCATCATCAAAGAACCTCTCGAAAATGGCGAAAAAGTCTTCCTCAAAAAGACTCCAATACTTTTTAAGAAAGGCGAACGTGAACCCATCCGGCCCGGGCGCTTTGTCACTACCGCAATCCCACACCGCACTCTTTATTTCTTGTTTGGAGAAACTCCCCACCATTATCTCCTTGTCTTCATCCTTGAGCCTATTGACATCATCACAAACAAACAACGGCCTCCACGGCCTATTAGAAGCGAACTTATTTTTAAAAAACATGAACACCTCTTTTTTAATAAGAACCGGATCCGTAACCCAACTTCCATGCATCGATAAACCGTTGATTCTACTAGCCGCAAGATGCTTATTGACCATCCCATGGAAGAAGCTCGTATTGGCATCCCCATCGATAGCCCATTTGATTCTCCCTTTTTGTTTAAGGTCTTCAACTCGATCATCATCAATTTTTTTGATCCGCATCTTGGCAACTTCCCATCTCTTAGATTCCAACTCAGAAAGGGGGAAAATCTGAGCTAGAATCTCGAGTCTGCTACACTCCTCACTCGCCACCTTCCTTTCTTCGTTGTTTTCTTTACTCACTTTTAACCTCCACGTTTTTATGCCTTCTTTGAGGGACTTTAATTTCCTTGCCAAATACACATCAGGTCTTTCCCCATGCATGCACGATGTCTCCTCACAAATCTTTTTAACGACATCGCCGAACTCTACATTCTTCATCCAGGAGTTAAAAAGCTTGAAAGGACACGGCCCGAAATCATCATTGTTCAATTTTAAGATAATCGGGCGATGATCCGAACACCGTCTAGGAAGGGCCGTCACCGAGGCTTGAGGCCACCTGTCAAAAATTTTATCACAAACAAGAAAACGATCAAGTTTACTAAAGCTTTTACCGAGTTTTTCCATGTATGTGAACCGGTCGCCCCCCATTCGGTACTCTTTAAGCATTGCTTCTTCGATAAATTTATTAAACTCCTCCGCACCCTTCCGGTTGAATTCGGAAAACCTTCTCTCGTTCTTAGTTCTAACTTCGTTAAAATCACCCATTAGAATCCACCACCCTTGAAGGGTCCGTTTCCAAGATAAAAGTTTCTCCCACAATCTCTTCTTCTCATTACCACCTTGAGGAGCATAAATATTGACTATGTTGACGACTTCTTGACAACCCGATATCGATCCAACGGTTATCAAAAAATTGTCATCCTTGATAGCTTTGAGGAATTTAAACCTATCAATATCCCAAACGTTCAAAAGGCCCCCGGAGTTGCCTCTCGAATTAACCCAATCCCAAGCTATGTTACCTCTTCCCCACATCCTATTGACCTTAAGCCGGTTCCCATCCCGCTCAATCGTTTCTTGAATACACATGAATGAGAACCGATTCTCCCTTCTTAAGTCATTAATCCATTGGATCTTACAAAGATCCTTCAACCCACGAATATTAATGGATAGACAATCCATTAATAATCGGTATAATTGTCACCCACCACAACCTTTGAAACTCTCTCTTCCTCACCCTTCAGGTCCACTCCGACATTAGAAGCAACGAGAATCGTTTTGTTAATCTCGTCCTCCAACTTATTAAACACGGATTCTTCATCAGCTGCCGATATGTCTTATGAGAACCTTATCGAACCCTTCTTTTTTCAGTTTGGTTTGGAGGTGCTCCAAAGTTGATAAATCAACCACTCTGCCAATCAAGGACGTCTCACTCCAACCATTGGTATAATCCTCCACCTTGCCCTTAACCCTCACCTTCCTGCACAGTCGGAGCGCCCCGGCCGGATTTTTCACCATCTGAGCGAAAGTTTGGACACCGGGCTTCCGGTCGTCCGGCTGGATCCTATCCCACACACTGAGCTTTCCAAACACCTGATCTCTTCCTCCACGTTCCGCAGCTAAACCAGTGACCATTTTTGGAGTAGATACCGGTTTCTTGTTTCGATCGAAGCGCTCTAAATTGGCTGACAACACCTTATTATCCATCTTTATCTTGCCTAGGACCTTCTCCAACATCCATCTATCTTTGACACCATCGAATTTAACAAAACCGAAGGTTACTCCTTCCTTGCCTTTTCTTGTTGAAATGAACACATCTACAACATTTCCAAATTGTTGACATTCTCTACGAAGTCTCTGTCTACTGCACCCTTCAGGGATCCCACTTACGTAGTATGATACCACCGACGCCGGGAACTTGTTCCACCACTCCACACTGTTTGCCTTCCTTTGATGTCTTTTCCTTCCGGTCACCGTTTTCCAGCCGTCATCCCCCATACTTCACTGATGAGTTTTACCGCTAACCACACTCGTACCCCCAATTTCTCAGCCGGATCGAACAATCCTACGATTAAAGGGCGATTACAGGGTTGCTAGGAGTTAATCAACAAAGATGAAGCTTGCCGGAAAAATGCATGGCCGGAAAAACAGACGTGTTGTACGGAGAGAGAAATTGATGTAAAATAATTGTAAGTTCTTTTTCTGGGGAAAGTTGGTTTATATAACAATTCATGCCTTGATCTTTTTTTATTTGAAATAAGAATTTGTAAGCCTTTATACCAATTTTAAACTCATAAAATATCTAATATGTATATGTATGCTTTTTTTTTACACTTGGAATGTAATTCTTTACACCAATGCTAAACTCACAAAGTATCTAACATGTACATGTATGCTTTACAACGGGTGGAACAGTGGAATTGGAATGTAAAAAGAAAAAAAGGTTGTTTTGTTGCTATTTATAACTTACGCAGGGAGATGAAAAAGGTGCCAAATATTCTGAGCAAAGAATAAACAACCAAATATTCTGAAAAAGATGAAAAAAATAGATTATATTCTGAAAAATGATTAAAAAAAATAGATCATGTCAGATGAAAATAGAAATCTCATCTATTGAGGATCATATTCTAAACAAACATGAAAAAAAGATAGATCATATTCTGAAAAAGATGATTTAATACAACTTAAGGCATCAACTTGAGTCATGTTAATAGTTTCAGGAAAAGGATTACATCAACATCTGTCTATTACCATCAGAAAAGGGTGAAAGAAAACAAACGAATCTGTCACTAAAGCTATGTAAACAAACAAATCTTAGATTGGGATACTTGCCAATATAACATTTGGACCGATAACTCCGCATTAACCCTGATTGAAGAATTAAGCTATCAAATAAATCATTAACCCCAATTTTGAGGCAGATTCGACTAATTTACCTAAGAAAATTAACTTACCTATGGAAGCTTGAGCTCTTAAAAATTGAAACTAAGAATTCAATTTACCCACGGAGGCCAAAACCCTAGAAGCCAAAAAATAATGTTAAGAAATAGATACAACTGAAACTGAAAAATTAAGAACCCTAAAAAACGATCCTAACAATTAACAATTAAGAGTTGTTACATCTAACAAACGAATAGAAAGAAATGTACAAAATGAAAAATCCCAAACAACGAAAGACCTAGTAAAAGGACATACCCCCCATTGCGACAGTGGAGAAATCCTTCCAACGGGTAAATTTGAGCAGCATGCACCTATAATAACCAACCAAAAACCATGTGAAATCATAAATCGTGTGTGCATACCACGAAAAATATACCTTAGATACCAATACCATCGAATAAAAGCCCGATAGAAAGAGAAGCAGGTGTGATGGTAGAACACGACAGAGAGGGGTTTTATGTCCCCTTACAAAGGCGATCGTCGATGCCATTCAAACTAAAAATGGGCAAATGAGAATCCCCAACTTTTTGGGGGGTTTTTAGAAACCATAATTCGCCACAGATTCAAGCCCAACAAAACTGATAAGGAGAGCACAGCAGAAACGGGAAAGGATCTCGTCAACCACACATACATAAAGAAAACCAGCCATGGTAGACGACACAAACTATCATAAATCGTAACATAAACTTGGGGTTTTCATTTGAAACCCTCTGGATTCATTGCCAACTTAAAAGATAAACACGATTACACAACAAACACCACCAATCGCATCATAGAAGTGGCGCTTTAAGGGCAGAAACTTCGTTTAATGAGAGAGAGCCGATGATAGCGTTAAACAGTTTTGAGAAAGACGAAAATTTCAGTTGTAGGATACGTTTGGAAAAGCAAAATATGATAAAACAGCTGCAGTACACGCGTAAGGTTATAAAACCCTCCCTAACACACGCGTCAGACCCTAAGCTAATACTGAAAGGAACAGTGTAGATTGTGAGTAAGGACATTGTAATATATAAATTGCAAATTGCATTAATTAAATAATCTTATAATATAAATTGTTTTATTTGAAACTAATTGTGTTATCTTGCAAATTGCGCGTTCACGGTGTGCAATTTGCATCATAACACAATTACGTGGTAGGTTGTTCTTGCTAAATCGGTCCTTGAAAGCTTACCCACCTACTACTTTTCTCTCTTTAAAGCTTCGATTAAGGTGCTTCAAAAGCTGGAAGGTATAAAATATCGTTTTCTTTCGGACGGGGCGGATATGGACAAGAACTGTATTCATTGGGTGTGTCGGGACGAGGTGGCTAAACCGGTCACTAAAGGGGGCTTGGGTCTCGTTCCTTTCCACGTCACCAACCGATGCCTTTTATCCAAGTGGATATGGCAGTATTATAATGAGCCTAACAGATTATGGCGTCGAGTGATTATGAGTCTTCACGTCAAACCGAACCGTTCCAAGTTCATCCCGGGGTGAATGGAGCTTCGAGGAGTCTGGATAAACATCATCAAAACTGTCGATCTTCTCAGGCATTATCAGGTCGATCTCAGCAGCTTAATTCATGTGGATGGCAGTGGCGCTCGATGGGGAGGCGCCGGATCCGGTGTCTTTTCCGTTACTAGCGTGCGGAATATGTTGCGCTGGTACACCCGATCGTCTGGGCTCATAATGCCTTGGAACAATCTTGTTCCATCCAAAATTAACATCTTTTTTTGGAGAGCTTTGAAAGATCGTATCGCCACGAAAGAAGCGCTCTGCCGAAGACGTATTCGCTTGGACAATTTCCGCTGCCCTCTCTGCGAGGAAGAAGATGAATGTGTCCAACATCTGCTCATGGGGTGTTGGGTCGCTTGTGGTTTCGGGTTGGTGTAAGGTCCCTCCCATCTTTGCTTTTAAGCTCGATGACCTTCTCAAGTTGAAGACTTCCGTTTCGACAGGAAAGGTAAGATGGTCTTTTTTTCCATCATCCTCACCGCTTGCTGGACTTTTTGGAAATGTAGGAACGAGGCGAACTTCGATGGAAAGAAACCGACGATCTCTGTTATTTTTAAAGATGTCAAATGTTCTTGTTATGTTTGGGTTAAAAATTGAGGTCATTGGTCGAGTCTCACATGGGAGGATTGGGACAATTTTAACACTTATTCGACTTTATTATTGTAGCTTTTGACCTAAACGTTTATATAAGTACTAGTTTATTTCTTTTTAAGGTTATTTACTTATTAATTATAAATACTAGGATATTGCCATGTTCGAATATGTAGATGTGTATATAACACACTAACAAAGTTGGACAAACAAAAAATATTATATAGGTATTTTACTAAAATACCTAAGTTTTCCAATGATTCTTTACCTATATATATACTTTTGTAATAATTTAGGGTCTCCGATTAATCATAATTAATCCGATTAATCGCTTAACACCTTGACTAACCGACCTGACCCCCGAACCGGACTGACCGGACCCGATCCCCGGACCCGACCGACTGACCCGACTGACTGGACCGGAACCACGGACCGGACCCGCGGACCGAACCCGACCATCGGACCGGACCCTACCCGACCCCCGGACCGGACCGGACCGACTTGACCCGACCCTCGGACCGGCCGGACCCGACCCTTAACCGGACCCCGAACCGGACCGGACCAACCGGACCCAAACCTCGGACCAGACCGGACCCCCGGACCGACCAGACCCGAGCGATCGAACCCAAACCCCGGAACCGACCGACCGGACCCGAACCCCGGACCGGACCAGACCTGACACCGGGACCGACCGGACCCAACTCGACACCGAACCGGACCGGACCCCCGGACCCGACCGACCGACCCAACCCCCGGACCCGACCGAACGAACCCGAACCCTGGACCGGACCGCCGACCGCACCGGACCCCAAACCGTACCAGACCCCCGGACCCGAACCCCGGACCCGACCGACCCGAACCCCGGACCTGACCGAAC
>JBCNJP010000025.1:98937051-98984640 GCA_039602395.1 Deinandra increscens subsp. villosa
GCGTTGGCTTTGATAGTCCGTCAACCTATCGGTGCCCAGGCGGTTGGGAACGAGGAGAAGGCGGTGATCGGTCTGATCGGAATGATGAGGTGTGGGACGCCAAGAGGCAAAGAAAACGCGGTGGCGGCATTACTCGAGCTTTGCCGGAGGGGTGGAGCAAACACCACGGAACGGGTCCTAAAAGCTCCGGCATTGGCGGGTTTGATCCAAGGCTTGTTATTTACGGGTACGAAACGGGCTAGGAGGAAGGCCGCATCGCTCGCCCGGGTTTTCCAACGGTGTCATTACGATTCTTTGCATTTCAACGGTTTACGGTTAGGGTTGGGTTATGGTTTTGCCGGAAACTCGACCACAGGAACTCTGGATTCTGGTTTTCCTGCGGAGACTGTTTCCGTGTCCATGTCTATGTCGGTTTCTGTTTCATAGTATGACAATGTTGTCATCTATGCTTCAAGCATGTTCTTTCATCCCAAATATTCATTCATAATTTCATATATTATTATTATACTATTATCTGTAATATCAAAAATTCGTTAATTTAACATTGCTTGTCGGGTTATTCCGACGGTTTACTTGTTTATTTATAAGCCGGTTTATACAATTTTGGTATTTGTCTTTGGAATCTAATCTCAGTCTTGATTGAATTGGAGATGAAAATTTGAGCTGTAGTTGTATATGTTATATTGAGAAAAAGTTATTTAGAAAACAGAGATTCTATGAATGGTAGGTTTTAAAAAATGAAAACCCGTAGAGAACAAACTTTAGGGGCGCGTTTAGTTGTGGAAAACAGGGGGTGTTTTCCATTTTCGTTTTCCAAGAAAACAAGGAAAACAGAAAACGCGTTCAAATTGTATTTTATAAAAAACGTTTTTCAGGAAAACAGAAAATAGTGTTTTCTAAATTTTAACTAAAAATGGAAAACACCTTTTTTACTGTTTCCTGATATTTATTTTCGTTTTCCAAATATATACAAAAGAAAATGGGCGTTCATTTTCTATTGTTTATACGCACAGCCACTCGACCTCTCATCCGTTAAGAAATACTTATTATTTTAAATCTTTTATATATGTATTGTCTTTACTTTATGTGTTTTATTTTAATATTTTTGTTCTTTAATTTGTTATATGTAAGGAAATCTAATGACATATAGAGATAGAAAACAAATAGAAAACAATTGATTTGAACATGTTTTTTAGTTTTCTAATTTTGAAAATGAAAATTCCATTTTCAAAGTTAAACGCGTTTTCAAAAATTTTCATGTGTTTTTTAGAGATGGAAAACTCATTTCATTTTTTAAAAAACTATAAATGGAAAACTAGAAAACATTTTCCACAACTAAACGGCTCCTAGGTGTTTTGTATTCCGGTTCTCTAATAATGAATGACGTACGATACTACTTTAGTACTTTTGTTAAGTGTTTTTATATTTAAGTTGGTTTTTTATCTTGTAGCGTGATCCGATACGATCTGACCCTGTTTAAACAAGATTTATTTATAGGAGTCGACGATCGAACGTAAAAATTTTCGAACTGCATAAAGAAATATCTAAATTCCTCACTGCTCGTGATATAATGTTGATTTAAAATTTAAATTGATTACTTTGTCAAAATGAAATAATAGTAAGAGGAAAGTAGCATGTGAGAGACGGAGAAAACGGGCGTTCATTGAATTAAGGGTTTTGTAGAGTACAAATGGAAATGCACACCGTACAACCAGTAAGGCACTAAATTGGTGGTTCAACGTATTGAATGGGAGAGTGGTGGGTTGTATCTATATATCTAGAACGTACGTAGGAGCGGGAAGTAAAGGCGACACTCATAAATGCACATGATGGATTTAAGACTTTTTATATGCGGATTTTGACTAAACAAAAGTCATAATATTTGAATGATGGCAGACAATGGCCACTTTGTGTGGCCTGAAATCATTGAAATTGGAAGCAATAATATGTGGTAAAGAAGCTTAATCCTATCCTCCATAATCTATCGACTGAATTAATACACACGATTAGAGGGTATCTCAATCCATATAATTAAAGAAAGAATTCAATCAGATAAAACATAAAATTATAAAATTGACCAGAGTGTATCTTTATATAAGGACTGAATAGTTTTAACAGTTCACGTGGCGATTAACTGTTGACAGCTACTAGTCTTAATAGTTATTACTCTTATTTGAGAGCTATCCATCAACAACAAATAATCCAATAAAAGTGACTAAGTTACTATTGAAGTATAATTGTATAAACCCACTTCCAAACAACAAACTTACTTCAGATATATAAGTTCACTTTTGATGAACAAAATTGTTTCTAAAGTCCTTACTTCTGAACGACAAGGTGCTTAGTGCTTACGAGAACAACTTTACCTACGATGAAGAAAGTTATTACTGAAATTAAACGTTTATATAGAAGCTCGATTCATCCAAGGGACTTTGCCCATATATGTGGATTCAAGTATTTGTTTTTCTTGAGGCTCACTCAAAATCAAATAAATTTTAGAGTAAATTACTATTATTTTAGTGATAGTGGTTTTATGTTTTTAACCATTTTAGTTTCAAAATAGTTTTTTGATAAATCAGATCATGTGGTTTGTATTGTATAACAATTTCAATCCAACAATCTAACACCGTTAATTTTTTTCGTTAAAAATAGTCACATTCATCACACATGATAGATTTTATGATATTTTATTCTTCAACCTTAAATAAATAAATGTTTTGTTGTCCTTTATTATTATTATTATTTTTTAATATTATTTATGAAAAGGTTTTTTTTACCTTTTCTGAACAATTATTATGAAAATATTATTTTTGTTAATAGTTTATTTTCTAATTCTAAAAAGATAGACATATGTGTGCGTTGCTGTACGTTTTCCTGTTTCAGTTTAGCTCTTTTTTTCAAGAGGTTAATCAAAAGATGTAATTTCATTCATTTCGCACTTCTTGAAATTGAGATAGTAAGATAAAAGCGTAGTTATGTAATTGTGTTTTGAAAAAGTTAGAGTGGTTATGTAGTTGTTTTTCGAATAGACTAATCATAACATGTAATTTCATTCATTTGGCACTTGTTGAAATTGAGGTGAAGTAAAAGAGTGGTTATGCATATAAAGAAAATGGGAATCGAGACTCAAATCATGGTTGTTAAAAATCAAAATCACATACAAAATAAAACACAGATCGGAGACTATTTCGGCTATCCGTAGTGGATGGAGCCCCAGGTAGGGGGTTATGCGTCATGTGGCGGATGACGTGGAAATGGGGGTTATGAGGTAAGGTGTGTAGTGGGGGGTTATGAGGATGGGGGTTATGAGGTATGAGGTGTACCAATAAGAAAAAAGCAAAAAAATAAATAAATAAATAAACATGAAAGCTCCTCCTCCTTCAACGGCGCCATTAACATGGCGCTCCGTCAAATTTTGACTAACATGGCGCCCCGGGGGGTGGGTAGGGGCGTTATGAGGGGCGCCGTATTAGGAAAAAAAACCCCATAGCGTCCCATTACGGATAGCCTTATAGAGTAACATGAATACAAACTTTTGTACCACTATGAATAATCAATTAGGGGATTTAGGGTATGTTTGGGAGTGCTTATGTGAGTGCAAAAGCACTTTTAGGTAAACGTGTTTATGAGCTTATTACTTTTTGAAAAGAAAGATTAAAAAAAATATTTGGATTAGTTTTTACATTGTATAAAGTAGGTTATTTGTGTAAATTAACCAAAAATGACATTCTTTATATATTAATTAGGTAGGTCATGACTTATTGTGGGGTAGTATAGTAATTTTGTTTCTAAAAGTCAAATGGAGTTTGAGAAACCAAGATTTTGATGCTTTTGAAAATCTTCTTTTTACTCTTTCTCCAAAAGCCATTTTAAAAAGTGAATTTTCACTATCCAAACAATATTTTTAGATTATTGACTTTTTAAAAAGCTAATAAGTCAATAAGTTGATTTCTAATGGTTATCCAAACATGACCTTAACAACTAACATACATACAAACAATACTAACGTAAACCACCCAAAACTGTGCAAACAGCAGGAATAAACATACCATCCATATAATAATAGATCCAATAGACCTGCATTTAGAATAACAATCCGGAAAAACAGAAGTAAACAACCCTCAGCAGAAACAATACAAGAAATCATCGAGAATAGCAATTAAACCAATAAAAAACACAAATTCAAGAAACAAAGAAGAAACACAACAATAGAACAGAAACGCCAAGTGAATGGAGACTAAACGAGAAAAACGCAAAGCTGCCACTAATTGCTACATCCAAAACAGAGAATCATACCAACCAGAAAAATCGATTAGATCAACATTTAAATAGCCATCAAACACAATTGCCTAGAACCCCCCCAAATCATCACCTCACGAACCGAGGTTTCCATTTACCCAGGGAGGCTAGAACCCTAAAAATTAGAAAAATGGATTCGTTTACAGACAAATGAAACTGAAAAGTTAAAAACTTTAAAAAACGATCCAAACAATTGAAGTTCTTACATCTTCACAAGTAAATATGAAGTACTTGTTGGTATTTAGTGTAATTAAGGTTACATATGACATTCAAATAAAACTGCAGCTTGTTTGAATTTCATTGGGACTAACGGGGGTTCGGGAGCAGCGCCCCTGGCTGGGGTCTGAAGTTGACTAATATTCCTTCATTAAAAATGCATCATATTTTCCGTTCGGAAAATAGCATTAAGTAAATTAGAGGGACTGAAGTTGTCAATTTTAGAAGTTAAATTCAGTTATCGAATTCGATAACTGAATATACGCTCCTCTGGGATCTAGCCGTCGACACACTCTGAAATTACGATTTCAGAAAAGCTCTCAAACAACAACATTCAAATTCATTCAGAAATCTTGTAGAATCATTTGATTTTATCCGGTCATTCAATTGGTATACACTCCAATTTGTTTGATCTGAAAGTGTTTCTCACACGACTTCAGATTATCCAAGAAAACCAGAAATTTCCCAACAATACTCTAGAAAATGAAAATCCCTAAAGAACAAAAGACCGGCTAAAAGGACATGCACACCACCGCCAAGCAAGAGAAATCAAGAGTAAATATGAGCAGCATAATCATTGACAGGCAAGAAACATGTTAATTCCATATCTTTCTCTAATCTCCTTCTATAGATAGTCGCAGATGATAATAGCGAAAGAGGAGTAGGGATGGAATCAAGAAAGAGCATTTAGAAGGTGCGATCGATCGTTGTGTGAAAAGCAAGAGTAACTAAACTAAAATAAAGTAAAGAGTAAATTACACATAAAGTATTTTATGTTTTACCTTGATTTCGAATTAAATTTTTAATTAAAGTTGTTATAATAAAAAGCTCTTTATCATTAACGGTGTTAAAACCCATGGTTTAGTAACGGACATTTTAATCATTTTACCAAATCTTTAATATAAAACATTAAAATAAAGAAAAGTATAACAGATTCATCATCCAATATAAATAAACAATAATGACGAAACCATAACAAATTCAACATCCAAATCCAAATCCAAATCCAAATCCAAATATATAAATAAACAAATCAAGAAATTGGATTAATGATAGATAAGCAGTCGGAACAAATAATCCCAAACACCCTCAGAGATGGTTCATGGTTGTAGTGATACGAATATATGCAGATTGTCGCCGGGTCCGGTTCATGTTCAAACGGTTGTTGATTTTAGTCAATGACGACGGGATAGTATCATGGGCTCAGCTTGACCGATTTGAACAAACCACCCTCAAGAAAACTCCCGTCTCTCTCGCCGGAGCCTCCACCGGGTTTTCCGAGTAACGGCCGTTCGCTATAAATCATCGGATCCGCACTCGATAACCTCGCCGGCGGAAAACCCCTTTCCGTCGCGACCAAACTCCGGCGGTGCCTATTTTCCGATCTCTCCGCCGCATCACTCAACCACCATCAACGCCACCCTAGTTTCTTGTTATGCGTATGAAGCTAGGAAGAAAATCACGATCTGATCATCAATTGAAATTGAGCATAGTTTTTCTCTGGTGTGCTTGTACGTACCAACGAAGAAAGAAGATATAATCATTCTTTATTAGTTTTTTTAATTTTAGTTAATGTTTTATTTTAAAAATTAGTGACTTAACGATGTTTTTAACACTGTTAATCATAAAGGGTCTTCTATGAAACGTGTTGAAAATATAAAGAATGTCATCTGTAACAACTTTAGTTAAAGAGCTTAATTCAAAATCGGGGCAAATAATAAAGGACCTTCCGTGTAAATTACTCAAAAAGATACTTTAAAAAACCATATAAAATAATAATAAAAATAAAAATCTATCATTATATATATTACAATGAAAATTGGACATGAATAGTGTACTTTTTATTTTATATACAATGGCCACACTACTTTGTGAGTTTGATATTTTATACCTTTTAAGTTTTATACTTTGTTTTTTTTCTTTGGTAAAGAATAGTAAATTTTAAGTTCTCATAGTTTTGTCACATATCTTTCATACTTTTATGTTTTTTACCCTCTAATTTTTAAATTTTTTTTTAAAGTTTTGTAGTCTTTTATTTTCACCATGAAACTTTTACAATTGTACATTTTTTTTTTTAGTAAACTTTTAGAATTTTTCTACTTTGACCATAATTTTTTTTATAGTTTTATTAGACTTTTACATTTAAACCACTTAACTTTCTACTTCCATTTTTAGTATATTTTTATAATTTTATACTTTCACCACAAAACTTTTAGACTTTTACGTTTTATGTCATTTAACTGTTTTACTTTACTTTTCTTACTTAAACTGAGGGTGAATGGGTGGCCCGTCGCGAAGTGTGGCCGGGTCACCATCCTCTAACTTTTAAACTTTGTTTGTTTTTTTTTTACTTCTATTTTTATCACGAAACTTTTATAATTATATATATTACAATGAAAATTGGACATGAATAGTGTACTTTTTATTTTTCATACAATGGCCACACTACTTTGTGAGTTTGATATTTTATACCTTTTAAGTTTTATACTTTGTTTTTTTTTCTTTGGTAAAAAATAGTAAATTTTAAGTTCTCATAGTTTTGTCACATATCTTTCATACTTTTATGTTTTTTACCCTTTAATTTTTAAACTTTTTTTAAAAGTTTTGTAGTCTTTTACTTTCACCATGAAACTTTTACAATTGTACATTTTTTTTAGTATACTTTTAGAATTTTCTACTTTGACCATGATTTTTTTTATAGTTTTATTAGACTTTTACATTTAAACCACTTAACTTTCTACTTCCATTTTTAGTATACTTTTATAATTTTATACTTTCACCACAAGACTTTTAGACTTTTACGTTTTATGTCATTTAACTGTTTTACTTTACTTTTCTTACTTAAACTGAGGGTAAATGGGTGGCCCGTCGCGAAGTGTGGTCGGGTCACCATCCTCTAACTTTTAAACTTTGTTCGTTTTTTTTTTTACTTCTATTTTTGTCACGAAACTTTTATAATTTTATGTTTTATAGGCCTTAAGTATTATGTTTTATAGGCCTTAAGTATAAAACTATTGTTTTTTATTGTTTTCATTTTGTATACATTGGCCACAAAACTTTTATAGTTTCATGTTTTATACCACTTGAGTTTTTCACAGTTTTTTAATTTTTTTTAATTTTTTTTGTTTTAAGTTAAGTTTTCAACTTTAACACGACTTTTTTTTATAGTTTCTACTTTGGCCATAAAACTTTTATAGTTTTATGTTTTATACCCTTAACTTTTCCACTTTTGTTTTTTTTAAGTTACAATTTCGACTTTAACCACGACTTTTTTTTTTGTTTTATTAGACTTTTACGTTTATACATCTTAACTTTTCTACTTTCGTTTTTTAGTATACGTTTATAGTTTTATACTTTCATCACGAAACTTTTAAAGTTTTACGTTTTATACTTTTTAACTTTTCTACTTTTTTTTATTATTATCCTTTTAAAGTTTTCGACTTTAGCCACGACTTCTTATATACAATGAAATTTGGTGATAAATAGGAAAGTTATGGGTTTTCATACTTTGACCACAAAGGTTTGTTACTTTTACATTTTGTACCCTCTAAGTTTTACACTTTTTTTTTTGTTTTTTAGTTTTGTCGTTTTCTACTTTAGTCACGATACTTTTATAATTTTACGTTAGGGAACTTTTTGGTTTTCAAACTTTGGCCACAAAAGTTTGATACTTTTACATTTTCTACCCTCTAATTTTGTTTTTTTGTTTTAAGTTTTGTCGTCTTCTACGTTTTCCACGAAACTTTTATAATTTCTGTTTTATACCCTTTAAATTTAAAACTTTTGTTTTTTATTGCTTTTATTGTTTTTATACATTGGCCATGAAACAATTATAGTTTTACGTTTTATACCACTTAAGTTTTCCACTTTTGTTTTGTTTTTTTATAGACTTTTACGTTTATACCTCTTAACTTTTCTAATTTCTTTTATTATTATACTTTTATAGTTTTTGACTTTAGCCACGACCTTTTTATAGTTTTATACTTTGAACACATTAAAACTTTTCTTACTTAAACTGACAGGTGAACGGGTGGCCCGCCGCGAAGCGCGGGCGGGTCACAATGAAATTTGTATGGTGAATAGTATACTTTTAGTATCTTATACTTTGGTCACCACTTTTTATATTTTTTTATCATTTTGGTAGGAGACTTTTCATTTCTCATAGTTTGGCCACAAAACTTTGGGTTTTGACAGTTTCTACCCCTTAAACTTTTAAACACGTTTTTTTTAACGAAATAGTAAACTTTTGGTTTTCATAGTTTAGTCACATATGTTTCATACTTTTACGTTTTGTACCTTTAACTTTTAAAGTTTTTTTTGTTTTAAGTTTTGTTGATTTCTACTTTGGTCACGAACCTTTTAACTTTTCTACTTTGGTCACGAACCTTTTAACTTTTCTACTTTCGTTTTTAGTATATTTTTATAGTTTTATACTTCACTACAAGACTTTTAGACTTTTACGTTTTATACCCCTTAACTTTTTAACCCTTTAACTTTTAAAGTTTTCTTTGTTTTAAGTTTTGTTGTCTTCTACTTTGGCCACGAAGCTTTTAACTTTTCTACTTTCGTTTTTAATATATTTTTATACTTTTATACTTTCACCACAAGACTTTTAGAGTTTTACGTTTTATACCTCTTAACTTAGTATATTTTTATAGCTTTATACTTTCACCACGAGACTTTTAGACTTTTACGTATTATGCTCCTTAACTTTTTAACCCTCTAACTTTTAAAGTTTTTATTTTTGTTTTAAGTTTTTTTGTCTTCTACTTTTGCCACGAAACTTTAAACTTTTCTACTTTCGCTTTTAGTATACTTCCACAATTTTATACTTTCACCATGAGACTTTTAAACTTTTACGTTTTATACCACTTAACTTTTTAACTTTCGTTCGGTATACAAATTCAACCCCGCAGCAACGCTCGGGTGGTAAACATCTCGTATGAACTATACAAAATTATACACCTAGAAGCAAAAGTGTAAGACTATAATAAAACTTCGTAAAATAAGATTTTAGTAATCCCAAATTTCACCTATTGGCCGCTAATGATCTCAACTGAGAATATTCTTGACACTGGTCTCAACTATTTAGTTATTTTCTACCAACAGTCCCCTATTAAAAATATTTAATAGAGTTAGTTTCCCGTTAAAAAATTGTAGTTTTCTTGCTTGGACCAGATTTTGACGAAGAAGAGGAACTCATTTCAGTTTTTTATTTTGTGTGTGAATCGAAGTAAACAGTGAATTGGGGATGAAATTAAATTGGGGAAAGTTCAAATATACTCCTTGCTTTGATTCATAGACAAAATTGAGAATTGAAATGGGTTCCTCTTTACCATCTACCTCTTATCCAAACAAGAAATCCATAAACTTTTAACGAAAAACTAACTCTGTAAAATATTTTTATCGGAAGACTGTTGGTAGAAAATAGCTAGATATTTAAGACCAATAACAAGAGTATTCCTTGTTGAAATTATTAGCGGTTAAAATTTAATTTTCCAAAAACTTTTAAGAAAAAAAGTGTCGCATGACATGAGACTGCCATCTGACTCACCCAAGAAAGTCATGTGGACAATATTGTACGGTAACTAAAGTATTCTAACAGAACACCCCTAAAATCTAATTCAACGCCCCTATACGTCTCGTAGTAGGCTATACAAGATGTCTAAGAAAAAGACAACCCTCAATACAGAGGTATATTGGCCAATACGTGATGTATTACCACCCAATATGGGGATGTATTGGATTATACATGACGTATAGGGGTGTCCTAATAGAAGGTCCAAATCTATATCTATGGTGGAGTAGATATACCCTTGCCTTTCAATGTGGAGGTCAAGGGTTCAAATCCCTCCAGACACAAAAAAAGAATGATGAATTAAATAGAAGTGGGTTAAAGGTTTTACCACAGTGGGCCTTAAGGCGGTGGGTTTCCTTTGGGATGGATGTGTAACATAGAGGTCTTGATTACTCGCACGGTCTGTGGTCGAAGCGTATCTTGGATAGCATCGTTTGCCAGGATAAAACCCCCAAGTAACCAAGTGTTTGCCGTTAAAAAAAAAAATTCCTTAAAAAAAATACATATTTCTACTATTTTAATCTTGTCACCACTAAACAAACGTTTCACTTTTAATATAAAGAAAAAACTGATTTTTGTGTATCCAAAAAGGGATTTTCAAAAATAAAACAAAATATATTTTCTATAAAATCATTTAACTTCATTGGTACGATTTTTTAAATCACACGCTCTCATAAATGTTAAGTCCTATTTATAGTCACAAGGTTAATCATATCATTAATTACCTAGGATGTAAAAAACAATCCTTCACACAACTATCAAATATCAAAGTGTAAGGTAAGACTACATACATCATATCACAAATCAACCTGGCTCCTTTTCATCCCCTCTGTAAAATGGGTGCTAATTTAAGCACCAAGTTCACTCTTTAATTAATTATTGAATATACTCGTATTTCCATTTCATAAAGTTTCTTCAACAATCTATATGTATACATTTGTAACTTATGCTTTAAACTCAACACAATCATCATTTGCATAAAGAAGGCTTTAAACTTGACTTAAAAAGGGATATGTTATTGGTACATCAGCCCAATAATAATGTGTGCTAGAAAGCTAGAATCGTGTAGGTCTTTATGGGTATACTACGAATAATGTCACTTCTCCCCGTTAACAGGCCAACACCATTACACCTCCATCTCGAAATTGGCCCCTCCCCCCCCCCCCCCCCCCGACCCATCAACGAGTGTTACCCCTAAACATGATTTTCAACTTTTTGTTTAAGAGCATGTTTTCTTGGTCCCGCTCATTTTCTATAACACATCCAACATACTTTCATGGTTTTGGGGCAAAAAGATTCAATCTAAAACCAACTACCCATCCTACCTTAACATTTAACACATATTCAACACTAAAATCTAGATTCTGAACCCTAAAAGAAAAACTAGAAAAGAAAAGAAAAAAGAAGACAATGACATTCTTAAGAACGGTCCCCTTTGCTTAAAACAATTAGGCCAAAAAGCAAAGGACAGGCCTCAAGTAAAGTGGTCACAATATCTATGGCGGGCCTTTCTTTCAAACTTCAAATGTAACAGCTAACAGTAGTCAATTGTTCACATAGAAAACTACCCTTTTAAGTTATTTCTTTCCTGAAATCAACCATCTAATTCTCATAGATCATCCATCATTTTATGATGAACTGGCAAAGAAAGAAAACATTTCAGACAACTTCTTTGATGTCAAATGTCTCTTTAAAGAAACTGGTTTTGAAGTTTAAGAAGACGAAAGATGGTGATGAACCCGAATCAGAAAATGCTCGATTTCACAAGTGGATGTATAAAGATGAAGATGTAATGTATAATTCAGATGACCGGCTTAACGTTTCACCAGTAAGTTCTTCAAGTTTCAAGAAAAAGGTGTCCAATGGAAGAACGATAAGAGAGTTGGTCAGAGAAGAAGAACGTTTCGAAAGGATAAAGATCGAAGCTTTCGAAGAGCAGAAATCAAGAAAAGGGACAGAAGAGGTAAAAAGGATTGTGTTTGAAAACAAATCTGAGAGCATAACTCAAGCAGCATTGGAACATTGTCTTAAGTCAAAGTCAACTGTTGACAATTCAAGAACACGACCGCGCAGGTTGGATTCGGAGGAGCAGAGAAAGCTGAAAAACAAGAAAATCAATGAGCTCATGTTAAAGAATGAAGAAGAAAGAAAATGTGTTGATGTTAGCAAAAACACAAACAGGAAAAAGTCAAAACCGGGTTGTAAAGTCAACGCTTATACTCCAAGAACACTCTCCAGAGTGGAATTCAGAATCAAAGCTCTTGAAGATATGAAGAGAGTAAGGATGAAGATGAACAAAAAGAGAGAAATTAAAGATGCATTTAGAACTTATATTGATAGTTTTGCAGTTTTAAAAAGTTCATTTAATCCACAACAAGATTTCAGAGATTCAATGATGGAAATGATCACAGAGAATAGGATCAGGCAAAGAGAAGACCTAGAGGAACTTTTGGCTTGTTATTTAACCTTAAATTGTGATGAGTATCATCACCTTATTGTTAAGGTGTTCAAAGATGTATGGTTAGAATTAAACAAAGTCTATTTTGATCCATATTTTCAGTTTTGAGAACTGTCTGAAACCATTGTTTGACTGAATTTAATGAATTTGTAAATTTCCAATTGTCACTTGGTTAAGGTGTAATAAAATTTGCATCACTATAAGTTATCCGAAAGCAACAAATAAGCATATCGAGTAAAATCCCACTTATAGCACAGTTATTTTCAGGGTTTGAAATGTTAGAATGAGAACAAACCTGACTTTTAACCCAAGGGATAGAACGCCTGCTCCTAGTGAGACATTCTGCTCTTACAACAATAGTTTAATAATCTTCTGTTAAAGAAAACGAAACACCGTAAATAAAAAACTATATATATCAAGTTTATGTACTAATATGTACAAAGATTTACAAACACCTCACAAGTAAAGTAAAGCAAAGCATCATAACTGTTCAAAATTTACACACACACAAAACAATCTACTAATTTCTTGTTCTTTCTGCAAAACTGTTTACACTCTTTCTATTCCACCAAAATGTCCCGTGTTGATCAAACTGTCTGCTGCGATTATCCGTCATCGAACCACCAGGATTCTCGGTCATGAACTGTTCCCAAAACCCATCATTCTTGCCCATCTGCACAATTTCCCTGTTCCCATTTTTGGATTCTTTGTTTTTGATGACCATGTTAATTGGTTCAGAAATTGTGGTAATCTCGCGTTCTTTGGAACCCATTTCAAGGTTTATTGGCGGCTCGTGATACAAATCGGGTGGCCAATTTTTGTGAACTTTGGTTAATATATCCTCCCAACACATTATAGAAGACTCCAATTGCTCAACCAATTCTAAATCTGAAGTCAAAAGAGCATCTAGAGTCAGCGTATCAGAAATCGGGACATCAAATGAGCAAATCTGATCATTAATTTCAGACAAAAATCGTCTTTTTCGGTCATTTGTTTCCAAATTTTGAGCTGGTTTCTGCAATGTATGATCCAAGGCACACAAGATATGTTTTTGGTGTTTTCCAACAATCTTTAACCGCTCTGTTAATGTGCGTGCTGCCAATTCGATATCTTCTTGTTCTTTTTGGTGTGTTTGAAACTCTGAACACAATGATTCTTTCTCGTAACGCAGCCTGTAAATATCTTTTATGTACTGAATTCTTTCTGATTCGGTCAATGGAGAAGATGTTGAAGCTTCATGGTTATAGATACTCTGCATTGAATGAGTGTGAACGGGCTTTCTTCGATGAATGTTCTTTAAAAGATGAGGCTGGCCTCTGATGAAATCTTCATTTGCAAATTCCCATTGTTCTGGATCAATTTTACGAAAACCCTACAAGATTAAACCACCAGAAGTGAAAATTAGCTAAAGATTAAAGAACATTGATTGAAAGTTGAAACCCATGGAAGTTAATGAGGGATTACTCACATATGTATTTAGTTGTCTGATAAAGCTTGAGAAATTATTGTGCTTGAAGAATCTTGGAAGCAGTTCACCGGAAAACTCAGATGGATCCCACACGATGAAGCTTCGGTTATTGTGGCTCCATGATACGATGTGATCGGTCAAAGGATCATTCACCATTTCATGGATCTTGGTGATAAACGGAGGGAGACTATTATTGTTACTTTGAACATCATCCATACTAAAACCAACTTCTAACTGCACCTTAAAATTCTCAACCTTTTAACTCTAACTGTAGCAAGAATCTTGTTTCTATCAAGATGATAAAAGACTCAAGATTTGAAAAAGAAGTTAGTTGAATTCAATCAAGCTTATGAGACATGATCAATCACTAAGAACAAGTTAACGACCTCCATACAACTGCACACAAGGTGTTCGATGATTTGCATGAAAGACAAAATCAATCATGATTTACCTCAGAAAAATGCCCTAAATCCAGTCAGGTTCTGTACTCCAGATTACTTCCAACAAAAGCATGAATTCCAACCATAGGCTAATGATCTAAAACCACTTTATCAAGTCATTGTTGCCCTGTATGGCTGTACGTATTTCCTACCAGAAGGCAAGAAAAAAAACACAAAGAGGACAAATAAGAATGACTCACTTTAAGTCATGATTACTATGCAATCAAACATCAAAGTCGTTATAACCAGCAACCCGTTCTAGAAGCTTAAAGCAAAAGCAACCCACTTTATATTATATTGAGAAGAAGACATAATTGATAATTCACATGTAGATCAACAGAGTATACATAAAAGTAACTGCACGCCAACTGTTCGATGAATTACCTGAGACACAAACAACAATCAGTATCCAAACTTTGAATTTGGGTTCATCAATTTCGTTACTTTCGAACATATCGATCTGCTGGAATGTAGGAATCACGTATTTACGTTGAAGACTTTAATCTTTACGAATTGACGTATGTATTGTATTTTCATTTTATTACAATGGGTTTATTTAGAGGCTATTGTATATGTATAATACGGCTCTTATGCAAAAATATACATCGTAATGTACAATATAACACAAATATAAAAATAGTCGTATTACATATAGCCTGTATCTGTTGATTTTTTTTTTAAAAATTATATGGTGCAATGTATTATTACTTGATATATGTATCAATTATTTGGCGTGACGTATTATCCCTTCAAACTTTTTAAATAAATCGTTATATGATAGTTCATTTCACGAATATATAACTCAACTCGGCGACATTCCGACATCTTTACTCAGTGGAACAAGAACGCGTCAAATACAAAGAATTGAACAATGAAATTAATTAACATTTAACGATTTATAGAAAAGTTTGAAGAAATATGTCACGTCAACTTGGCACGGATATTGAGTAATAATATATCGTGTCAAATAATTTTAAAAATAAATTAAAATTTTTGAACAAATACGAGCCATATGCTACAATACGATCCATTTTTTCATACGGGTCATATTGTACAATACGACCTGTACATTTGCATATGGGCCATATTGTACAATACAATCGTATGAAAAGTGTGGAGATACCAAGTTTGTGTGTGTGTAACAACTCCCTTATTTATATTAATGACATTTGTAGAAAATCTTTGATTGACTTACGTATGGGCTTCGGTCGACTGTATCTTGGTAACTACCTAGGAAAGTTTGTAGTAACACCCTTGTAGTTATGTGTCAACTTCAGACTTTACCCTAATCTTTAAAGACATTAGGTCGAGCTAGCGAGGCTCTTGGAACCGAACCAATTGAATAGGAACACCACCTCTCGGGTGTTGGGGTCTACCTTACCATATGAGATTGGTGAGTTTCTGATACACTCATCAAACCCCAACGACTATATAGTCGTTAGAATGATCTTTAAGGTATTTATAAAATACGGTGAAAATTCAGATACAAATGTCCTTTGGCATATAAAGTAGAAGAAATATTTCGAACTATTGATTTAGAAAATCATGTTTCAGATCTAAGGTAGGAAATTTTAAACATGAAAAGAATTATAGGGGTAAAATTAATATATCCTACAATTATTGTTTTTTTACAAAGTTCCCATAACTTTTTTAAACTTCTAGAAAATTTTATATGATATTATTTAAAAAAAATACACCATAAAATTAAAGGTATTTCAGTCAATTTATACAATAAATAATACTTATGTATAAATTAACAAAGTCAGAGGACTTTTTATAGCATTTTATCACGGAGATTATTAACCTTATCTCCCTCCCCCAAATCCCCAACAATTAAATCTAAAAAACTCTTAAGTCACTCCCCCGGTCAGGGCTGTTCATGAGTCGAGTCGAGCCGAGCTAGGGCTGGCTTGGGCTCGGCTTGAATTATAAACCGAGCTGGCTCGGCTCGGCTCGAATTATAAACCGAGCTAAAATTTTGAGCTCGAGCTCGGCTCGGTTTCAAACCTAGCCACCTCGGCTCGGCTTGGTTTTAAAAGAGATCGTAGACATAACATTAAAGTAAAACGGTTTACCAATCATTAAATGGTTTATAAAAGGCATGTCCAACACATACACGAGTACACGACATAAGTACAAAATACACCAAACATCAAATCGAACAAGGTAACAACTACAAGATAAATGTTCAAAGCGGAGATTAAGAAAGACTAAACCGTAAGGATTTAGGGATTTATGGCGTATACTTATATTGTATCCGAGATTTAGGGTAAACTCATGAGTTATTTTGTTTAGGCACTCTGTAAGATCACTTCTACATATTTAAATATTGTATATAAAATATAAAGTAAGGTAAATAAAATCGAGCCAAAACCAAGGGAGCTAACGAGCCAAAACCGAGCGAGGTACGACTCGAGCCACCCTTGGCTCGTGCTCGGCTCATTTACAAACCGAGTTGGCTCGGTTCGCCTACAACCCAAGCCACCTTCGAGCGAGCTTCGAGCCACTAGCTTTTTAAACAGCCTTACCCCCGTCCCCCTCTTCTCCTTGCTAGCGACATCCATTCCCCTCCCTTATTCTCTGCCCGCGACTACCACTCCCCATTCCCACCTTGTCAGCAATGACCACTCCCCTTCTTTTTACTTTGATTTTATGAAAGTCCACCACACAATCATCCGCCAACCCTAACCTACCTATCATGATCACCCACCTCCCATGACTGAACTTTGCCCATGGGGTCAGGAGACACCCATGAAGTTGATCCTATCCAGACACGCAAGAAATTTTATGAGCTTTATAAGGACACCATATATTTTTTTTTTCGGTTGAATAGAATTGCCATGCTACTATTATTCATTTTGTGACACAACTTATACACGTCGTATTGTAGAATATAACATGACATGTATTGATAGTATTGTTCAATTCCATTTTTGGTTGTCTTTTACACGTATCAACCCCTCGATTTTTCATAAAATCCAGTTTTAACCAACCGTATGAAATCACTAACAGTGCTTGGCCGGTAGATGAAAAACGTTGGCCTCCTTTATTCCGGCCTAACACAACAGCAGCGGTGTTCCTGCAACACATAGTCGCATCATACAAAAAATGATGTGGCCCATGCAGGTCTCGAACCTGCGACCTTCGCGTTATTAGCACGACGCTCTAACCAACTGAGCTAATGGGCCGGTGTGTCTAAATTGAAGAAATTATATTTATTACATACGGGAGGACTGACTAACTAAGAACTGAGGAGAATGCATCTGTTCAACATTAAATTTTTCTTTGAACGGCCATTAGCCCATTATTAATTGTTGTGAAGATGGTGATTGGTGGAGTCATTATTTATCCATGTTAAATTCAAATTTTTTTCTGTACCATCTCTTTCATTAATAAATCGAACTGAAAGGTACATACACGAAAAAACCGAATCAATTGGGTTTTAAGTTTTATAGGTTAGAATCATTGAAATATAATGTTCAAATTATATAAGGAGGATCTATTAACCTTACCTCCACTACCGTAAATGTAAAAGCTACCTTTTCGACCTTTGCAGAATCGTCAAAATCCCTACCTCGGCCTCAGTTGATTCGGTTTTTTCGTGGTTATAATTGCAGAATCGTTTAATTCTGCGAAAGAGAAGAGAGAGTTGTATGATCTCGATCTGATGATTTACTCTTCGAACATGCTTCTTCCAAGGTTTGCATACTCTATCTATCGATCCAATATAAAAACAGTTAGTAATCCAATTGAATTGAATATTTAATTTTTAGTAGAGACGGAATAAAGAGCAGCAAAAGACTGGAAGGAGGAAGCAGGTGGGACCACCGCAGGAGCAAACTAAGGTGGTGTTTGTTTTTCTGCAAAAGCTCTTCCTATCCTCTTCTGTCTGCGCCGCGCAGACTACGCGCAGACATTTAGGTCTGCAGACTGTTTGTTTTCTCGAAGACATTTCATTAAAAAATGTCTGCGCAGGCTCTTCTTGGTGCAGATGTGACTCAGTCACTTCCGACATCTTCTAACATCTTCTAACCTTCTCTTTAAACTGTTTTTACATTAAAAAACATTTTTAAACAGTTTTTTTTAATTCTTTTATAAAAAAACATTTTATTAAGTCCTTTTTAGAAAACTTTTTCTAAATTTTTTTTTTAAAAGTTTTTAATATATTAAAAAACTTTTAAGAAACTTCTTTAACCACTTTTTTTAAATCGTCTTTTAAAAAAGTAAAAAAAAACATTTTAAACAATTAATTTTAAAAAATAAATTTTAAAATGTTTTTTTAAATTAGTTTTTTTTAATTAGTTTTTTTTTAAATTGTTTTTTAAAAAGTTTTGTTTTTAAAAAACGTTTTTAAACAATTATTTTAAGAAAAAATATTTTAAACAATTATTAAACAAAACTTTTTAAATATTTATTTAAAAACGTTTTTAAACTGTTTAAAAAACATTTTTTTGAACAGTTTTTATAAAATATTTTTGATATTTTATTTAAAAGAAAATTGTTTAAAAAACAATTGTTTGCTAAAATATACGAAAAGAAATAAAATGATTGAATTATGTATAAGTTTAAAAAATGATTTATTTAAATTTCAGTTTATTTTAGCAGTCTGCATAAGTTAAAAAACAAACACTCTTCTTCTTACAGACTGCAGAGGTTTAATCCACCTCTTCTGCTACAGATGTCTGCAGATGTAGTCCGCAGACTGCAGACATTTTACCTCTTCAAAAACAAACAGCACCTAAGCCCAGAGAGATGCATAAGTTGCTCCAGGTATGTGGACTACAAGTCAGGCATGGAAACGACAATGAGGATAATAAATAAAATAGTAACATCTCTAAATGTCCATGCCTTTTATTGAACTCTGATTTAATGTTGAAAAAACATACATGAGTCTGAGCTTTTTATGTGTGAAGCTATGAGCACAATAGGTCCGATTGAGCACTTAAAATGGCATGTTGATGATTCTGGTCAACATGATGTTGAAGATGTCAGGTTTGGTCCCATAATCATGGCTATATTATTTCTGTTGGCATCATTTTTTATTTGTTTGTTGGATTTGATCACGGGTTTCATCAGAATAAGAAATTTGATTATGTGAACTTGGCTCAATAGTGTCACTTCTTGGCAGGAGTTTTGATTCTCAACAGTAGTTGACAGCCCAAACTCTAAAAGGTTGGGTGCTTCTCGATGTTTCTTGAAGAATTTAAGCATTCGGAACATATAAGTTAAGACCAATTACCACTGAATGCTTAACAATTGTTTTTCATCAGCTGCTCATAACTGAACCATTTGAGAATCCTTAAGATTTGTGCAGGTTTCTCAGGTTTTAGAACCTGATAGAAAAAAAAAACAAACAAATTTTCAAGCCCATGCCTTAGTAATGGGTCACTATACACAAAAAAAATATTGCTAAGTCAGATGTGTCAGTGATGAATTTCTAGCATTATCTGAATCACCTATTTAACCTTACAAAACTCTCAGTGCAAGTTCATACAAAAAAGGTGTAAAAAAATATTCAAGTATAATGTATTGGCATGTATACCCTGATCATGATCAATAGATTTATCTAGATACAAAACCAAGTCTGATGGTATATATTGTTTCTTTTGTTAGTGTTTATTGCATGAGTTGTGTGCGTTTTGGGTGTTTGTGAGAGTATTCATTATCTGTTATAATATTTTTGCATGCTTTGATTTACCTATGTTTTTGTCATTTCCATGTAGGTTTTTGTAAGTATTGATTTCGATCTGTCATCTGTGGTGATATTGTTGAAGTCATTCTTTTATTTTGGGAGAACAGGTTAATTTTGTTTTTTACTAATGAACATATTTATGCACACATAATGCTTATATGAAGTGTAATTGTGGGTTACGTGTTTTATGAAGTTGGTCAAGTTTTCTAGCATTATAATGAAAATGTTTGATAAATTTATTATAGTGGCATATATTGTTGATTCAATAATGGAACACATATATAGTTTCTCAGTTTCTATTTTAGGTATGGGGAAATAGAATGAAAGTCATTAACTGAACTTTTTTTTCTAATATTATTGCAGGTTTTCTATGGTTTATAGATTTTGGTTATTTTGACTTTTATTTGGTCAAAAGAAACATTTTTGCATAATCTCATCACATTTCGTGTTTACTAAAAAAGAGTCAAGTTTTTAAACTTATTTTTCTTTACTAAATAATTTTTTTTTTCTTTTAGGAGGAAATAATGATAATGAAAATGAAAGAGTTTTGTTTCCTTTTGTTTATGGGTAGTTGAAGAGTGAGTATGGGGATTAAGACTCGGACTGATGTCATTTAGTTTGTAGGTAATTAAGGTGATGGGTAGTGAGGACACTGGATACTAAGTCCCCTTCTTTATAGTGGCTTCAAACCCGGGTTTTGAAAAAAATATATTGAATTGAATCCGCCACAAAGCGCGAATCGTAAACCCGAGCTTTCAAAAAAATATCGAATTGAATCCGTCGCGAAGCATGAATAACAACATCTAGTTTAAATTACAAAGATGAGCCAATATCGCCAATTTCTAGTTTCTGATATAATAAACTTGATATAATTACAATTAATAACCCATAACCCACCGATTTATAATAAAATACATTGTAGTAATCCTACTCTAAAACTTCTCTCAGATCATTATCTCTACTAATTAAATCAAACTAGATGATTCCAAACATTCAAACACTTAACTAGATACTAATTAATTATACTCTTTGAATTATCCCCTTAATTTTTACTTTCTTTAAAATTGGCCTCGTTTCAAGATTAAAGGTAACATATTACGCTTTTAGTTGTAGTTGTGTTATGTAGAATCAGGCTATCTCAGACGGACGGACTGAACGGGTTCAGAGATGGGCCGATCGGGTTAAGAACACAACTAACGAAAAAGAGAGAAATATGGATCTAGACTTGAACTTCTAGGATGACTATGAACTTAGATCCCTACAAAACTAGCAGCGTCATTAAACTCGTCACAAGACAGGAGTGTGTCATCTGACTAAACTCGGACGTAAAAATAAGTATGTGTGTTAATGGATGAAGTAAGGTAACAGTTGATAGCCTTGAATAATCTCAAATCTGGTAATCACGGTGTACTTATAATACTTAGACTCTGTCTTGTTGCGTCATTATTGTATTTCCTGATTAGAGGTAGTGCGGGTCTGAACGACCTTCCTTAGCCGTGCGGCGTCAGTATCTATTGTGGGTAATGTCATTAATTTTTGTTAGACTCTAGAGTGTGTGCTTCATACCTGATTGTGTTGAGCTTTGGTCTGTGATTTTGTTTCAGACAAAGGTACCGATGTGTCATGTTCCAAACTGACATGTGTGAGATAGGTCTATGTTGGTCTCGACTAGTTTGTAGTGTAATCTACAGATTGTTATATGTTATGTCCGAACTGACCTACGTGAGTTAAGTCTGTGTTGGTCTAGAATAGTCTTTAAGGAATGTTGTGTGAACCACGCGCGTCTCATCTTAATGTTTTCAGAGAATCCGGGGTGAATCAACATACAAATATACAATGTCATACATTATCATTTCCTATTCAATTTTTTCATTTCGTTATAAAGATATAACTAACTTAAACATGTCTAGATTTGTGATTTCAATATTTCATGTAAAACAAATATCCAAAGTGGGTGAAAGAGATCGCAATATTAGAAAATTTTGTAACCTATGTTCCTAGCTAGGCAAAATTAAAGTAGTTTCGATTAAACAAAAACCTAACTTTCATAAATTATGTTTAATAAAAATTGATTAAATAGGTTTTTTTTAATGATAAATTTGGATACGAGTCACTAACACAACCCAATCATCTTAATTCCATTATTAGAATGAAACTCATCATAAGATAAGAAAACCCTAAGTACGCAATCTGAAACCTCATTTTTTTTTTTATTATAGGTGACATTTGGACGTAAAACTTTTCATTTTTAATGTTTTGAGTAGGGGTGTTCAAAACCGGATACCCGGAATTTCGGATATCCGAAAATTTCGGATATCAGTTTTCGTTGTCCAAGTCCAAGTCCGAAATTTCGGATATCCGAAATTTCGGACTTGACTCGGATAGTTAAAACGGATATCCGAAAATTCAGTTTTTTTTTTTAAAAAAACACAATTTAACCAAAAAAAACGACAAAACGACAAAACAAATAAACACATTCCAAGTCTTCAAATACAAATAAACATAAGTTTGACCTAAAAAACGACAAAACAAATAAACATAGTCCAAGTATTCAATAATTCCTTATTTTTTTAATATAAAATTTATTTTAATTTATTTAAATTTTCGGATACCGGGTATCCGAAACTTCCGAAAATTTTGTAAATTCTTGTCCAAGTCCAAGTCCGAATTTTCGGATATCCGAATTTCGGATATCCGAAATTCCGGATATCCGAAATTTTCGGATAATTCGTATACGGAATTTCGGATAATTCGAATACGGATTCGGACTCAAATATTTTTGAACACCCCTAGTTTTGAGTACCCACCTCAATCACTTGGGCTAATGATTTAATGATCATTGGTTAAGTTCAAAACTTTAAATAGGTCCTGCCGGGGAGGTAGGCGAACTCAAGTCGCTGATATCAAAGTGCACTACAGTAACCGTCGTCATATTTGAGCAACTTAAAAGGAATGGCAGAAACTTACGATATCATCATCTTCGGGGCATCCGGGTTCACAGGAAAGCACGTGGTTAGAGAAGCTCTCAAGTTTGTTTCACCCACTTCGCCTCTCAAATCCCTCGCTTTAGCCGGTCGAAGCCCTTCTAAACTCGTCCAAACCCTAAAATGGGCTTCCACATCCCACCCCGCCATCCCCGTCATTGTTGCCGACACCTCCGACCCACCGTCTCTCCGCCGCATGGCTTCCCAAGCTAAGATCATCCTCAACTGCGTTGGCCCGTTTCGGCTTCACGGCGAACCCGTTGTCGCTGCCTGTGTTGAAGCCGGCTGCCATTACTTGGACATTTCCGGTGAACCGGAGTTCATGGAGAGGATGGAAGCGGTTTACCATGAGAAGGCGGTGGAGAGGGGTAGTGTGGTGGTTTCGGCTTGTGCGTTTGTTTCAGTTCCTGCTGATTTAGGGTTCTTGTTTAATTCCAGGCAGTGGGTTTCGCCTGCGGTACCGAACCGGGTTCAAGCGTACTTAAATCTTGAGTCGGATAAAAGTAATGTTCTCAATTATGCGTCGTATAAATCCGCAGTTTTGGGGTTTGCTAACGCTGATAACCTAAAGAAGTTGAGACGCTCCGGTCGTAAAAGATCTCGACCATCGGTAATCCTAAACTGATTTTCGCTTATTTTATTTTATTCAATATATATATATATATAACAAAACTTAAAAAGTCGGTTATAATAAAGTCTTATCGAAAGACCATTTTAACTTTTTTCAAATGTTTGTTGAAAAACTTTAGAAAGATAAAAGGCCCTTAGACGTTATATGCTTTATTCTTGACAGATTCCTGGTTATGCTCCTCCAAAAGGATCAGCCATAGAACATCAGAAAAAGATCGGACTCTGGGCCATGAAACTCGCAACCGCCGATGCCACTATTGTCAGAAGAACACTCTCGATGCATACAAACAACCATGGTGGTCTTCAAGGCTTCGATGAGAATGCTAAACAAGCAGAGAAACGTGTGGCGTTTTGGTCGAAAGTTAAACCTGCTCATTTTGGATTAATTAAGGTTGCCTCCAAGAATCTTGTGGGTATGCTCCCATTCATTGTAGTAGCGCTATCGATTATGCTGTTACGAAGGTTCCGTTTCGGGAGGTGGCTTTTGTTGAATTTCCCGTCGGTTTTCAGTCTCGGGTTGTTCAGGAAGAATGGCCCGACTGACGAAGAAATAGCCAGCGCAAGCTTTAAGATGTGGTTCGTGGGCCATGGATTTGGTGATGCTAATGCTGTTGGTTCTCGAGAGCTAGATACAGAAATCATTACGAGAGTAACGGGGCCTGACATTGGGTATGTGGCAACTCCGATCATTTTGGTTCAGTGTGCACTCACAGTTTTAGAGCAACGCGGAGATCTGCCAAAAGGCGGCGTCTTTCCTCCGGGGATCGTTTTCGGTTCAACTGATCTTCAAGATCGATTGCAAGAGAATGGTATTTCGTTTGATGTGATTTCAAGGAGTTGGATCTCTAGCAAAAGTGATTTACGTTATTAAACATAACATGTGATAACAAGTTGTATTAAAAAAAAAGACCATCTTTGGATTTAAAACTGTAACAATAAAACAAAGGTGTAATATCTAATATGTGGAATAATAAGCAAGTAATAAAGGTATAATATGTGGAACAATAAGCAAGTAATTAATTGAGTCATTTATTGTTTTACTCTACTGATATTTTTATAGGGTCCTACTAGGGACATCATAGATATTTTAATTGTATTCGCACCGCCTCTATACGTCATAAATAGACCAACACGTACAAGGTGTATAGGGTTTTGTCGTATCCATATACGACATGTATAGGCCAATCCGTAACGTATTAGGGTTTTGTAGTACCCGACAACACAAAGATTCTATGACTGATGGGATATTATACGTCGTGTATAGGCCTATGCGGGTTGTATAGGGTTCCGTGGCTGACCAACATAGAATATTTGGTGATGACGCGAAGGTCATCATAGGACAAGAACTGGTGATGCAACCCTATACAACCCGTACAGACCTGCCTATATGTATCATATAAGGTACTTGATTTTCATATGTAATAATCATGCACTTGCATGATACAACCGACCGACGATTTCAATTCACAATCTCATTGATTTCATATGTTCATTTTACACGATTTTCAGTTCACATTCCATCAATTAGTTGTTTGTTTAAGGCCCGTTTAATTCGTCAATGATGTTGAGCTCGTCAGAGCTAAAAATGATATTTGAATGAAGAGCTTACCTTCTCAGATTCGAACCCAGCAATAACTTCTTTTTATTTAATTTAATAGTCATTATGTAAAATGAACTATATAATATCTTGGCATCTCACTCTTATGCATCAATATCGCTATGAGTTATTATTATTTTTATTGTATATTTTCTTTCAGTTTAATTATTCATAAAGTGATTTTAATATGATATCATAAATTTTCAATGATATAGTGTTTTATTCTTTTTTTATTTTTTTTTAACTTTTACTCAAAATATAATTATAATGTCCAAGAATTTTAATAAAATCTAGTAAGAAAAATAATATATAACATTTTAGTTTTCTTTTTGTTTATATACCAAATTTGTTATAGATTTGAACCAGAAAAAAATCTAACCATTATATTTTTATGAGTATTTCGTATATGGGAGTCACCCTTCCTGAGGGAGGAAAGCAATTCGTGGAATACATATGAGGGTTACGGTCAACTGCATTATAGTGAACTATTGTACGTGCATGATAGACGATCGGAACTACGAAGGTTACGGTCAACCGCATTACAGTGAACGTACCGTCGTAGGTGCAGGATACTTGCAATTTGAAAGGAAATGATACATATACCGAAGACGTATTGTATGATAATTACATACGCGAGCCGAAAGTTTCCTATTAAAAGGATAAAGTTTGATAGCATTTATTTCGTTTATGTTATTTATTATTATTTTTATTTAATAGATTTTAAGTCAGACCTTATAACTCTTTTAGGATTTTGGTTCTCGTGAGGAGCTGGGGGAATGGGTTAAGAAGAGAAGACGCGAGCATGGGTGCGTCGTTGTCTTTCCAAGTCGGTTCTCTAAGAAAAAGTTTGTTATAAGAGAGAGTCTAGGACATTGTTTGAATATCGGGTTGCAACACTTGTTAATATTAGTGACTAGCATTGGATTATGCTATAATTGGCTTGCAATTACCTAATGTCAACATCGCGATACCATTGGTCGATATACTTAAATGGAGAGGAACATCAATGGGCAGCTACGTACGATGATCGTATAAGCAAATATTTCACAATTAATTGTGTGCGACACACTGCCCCCACGATTGATATACCAGATTAATGATTGTTTGCATACATACTATACAATACTATACAAGACTGTAGAAACCGGGGTCGGTGAGCCAAGCCAAACCCCGATGGCACAGCGGAAGCGGATCGGTGACTTTGTGAGCTTCGTCTTTGTAGAACAAATATGAACACCCGGGAGAACATTACGGACCGGATCTTCTACTTGGGTGTTTGAGATGTGATGATGATGATGAGGATAAAATAGAAGTAGTGATAAACGAGATAATGTAGAGATAATCATTGATGAAGTTGAACGATTACATGTTTACCTACACCACTCATGCTAGGTTCATGAACAAGTGTTCATGAACCACACACAACTTCAAAGTATCATGCTCTAAGCTCTCTCAATCATACACTCATACATAGTCTTTCACATGAGAAAGACTATATATACTAACCTAACAATGGCAAACTAGTAAATAACCAACAACTAGTAACTAGTGACAAATACATAATGTTACAATAAATAATAAAGTCACTTTGCCATGTCTTTGGTTAATGAGAGTCTCGAGTCATGAACTTCACCGCATGTTGTGCAAACGGTCAAACGGTAAGTGGTACGTTGAGTTTCATCACACCAAATCTCGAACTCGTCGGTCTCGGGAATTCCCAACAGTCTCCCCCTATTTGGTTGATGAACAAACGGATAAACAACTCAACTCTTGTGACAATCGGTTCTCTTGTATTCTTGCAACTTGACTTCAAGAAGATCTTCATACGGTTTCAAATATTTCATTTAGCCATTCTCCTTTGTGAAGCTCCCCCTATGATAAAGAGTTGTTCTTCTTCTAGCCCCAAAGCAATAAAAAGGCCCGTTAGGGTGTTTACCACAAATAACATGCACACTATGTTTAAGGATGCCAGCATCATCCTAAGTGTAGTTAAAGGTAAACAAGATAAAGGATCAAGGATAAATTTGAGATTCAATTCCATAATTCAACCGTCTTGTGAATACCAAACCGGTGCTTCACTTCAAAGATAGTACCACTTCAAATAAATTACCTCAACAAGTTACAAGCTTCTAACTTTGCCTTCGTTTTTACCATCACGGTTATGGCTCAAGGACTCTTCAAAAGCTAGAACTTAATCCAACATTAGCAAACAAATTCTTCAATGTAGAAAAGCTCCCAAACTTGCACATTCTCTTCAATTTTCAACCGGCTTCTAAACACGTCTGCTTATAACGAAGCAAGTATCAAAAAGAAAATTAAGTTTGATTCTACAAGTGTACCTTGGTTGTACACCAATTTGTTGCGAAGGATTTAACGGCTTACACCCCGTTGACTTGTAGTAATTTTCAGCAACTAACAGCAACACACTGTTAAATAATTCTGCCCAAATTTGTCTTCACATCTGATCTGGCCCAAGCTGATTTATTTGTTCTGGCCCCAATTAGTTTATTCTCTACCAGCCCAATAAGTTAGAGAATTTGCTGGCCCAAAACAAATCATATAAATCAACAGCCCAACAGATTTTAAAAACCAAGCAGGCCCAAAACGAAATATGCATGGCCCAGCTCCTTTTCATATAACCTGCCAAAATAAAGAAATCTCCTTGTGCCCTAATCGCAACACAGAGGCAGGAGTAGCAGCCACCATCGACTGCTTGGACAAATTCCGGCGACCAGAATTGCTAGCTGAGTCAATTTCCGGCGACCAGAAAGGCTGGGCAGAACCATGAATCAACGACCTGACGGGCTTATTCTGGTGATCAGAACCCGTTGCGAAGTTCCCTCGAAACTATTAGAGTTCCGGACCAAGTTTGGAGAGTTCCGGAGTAAGTTCCGGACTAACTCCAGAACGGTGATGTTCCTCCGGAAGTTTTCGGTTTCCCTCGAAGCTAATAGTTTTACTCCGGAAGATTTTCATGTTCCTCCGGTGCTATGTCGTGTTACTCCGGAACTATTCCGGTTACTCCGTAACATTTTTCTTCCCCTGAAAAGTTCCCTCGGAACTTTCGAGTTATCTCAGAATGAAGGTTGTACCGGAACTGGGTTTAAGAGTTCTTCCGGAATAATGAAGTAGTGTCGGAACACTTCTCTCGGAAGACTCTCTCGGAAACACGTTTAATACGGAGGAGAGAGAAGGACCTTAGGGTTGTAGGATGGAGACAAGAGATAAGAAAAAAAAAAAAGGTTTCTCCTTTTCATTGTTTCTTTTGTCTTGTTTCATCAACATGTCACGACAAGAAGTAGAAAAAGTCAACAAGCTTCATTCTTTTCCTACAAGCCACGACAAAAAGATTACCATTTGATTTCAACCATTTTCTTCCTTTAAAAAAAATGGTGAGTTCAGCCATAATCATCGACCAGTATTGACTAAAGCCCAAATTCATGAACTTTGCATGAACATAGATTCAAGAAATCGTAACCCATGAACACCGACAACCTCGTCGAACCCTAACCTTCTTCGACCTTTATGTAAACCCGGATTCACGAATATAACAACCCAGATCTCGTCAACCCGTAAACCCGTGACCCTCGTCGTATAACTTCATGGAAACCTGATCTTGAACTGCTTATAAAAACCCGGTTGTCAACATAATTAATCACCTTTTCTCTCAAATAAGAACCCGTAAAAATCTGGATAACGAGCTGCAGTCTCGTGATTTTTTGTTCTTCATCACTTGTTAAAATAAATTAACATAAACACTAATAATCAACTAAAATAAAATCTGCTCTTGAGTTGAATAAAAGTTGAGTGTTTAGGTGATGTGTGTAAGAGGAGAGAGAAAGTAAGGTGGTTGACTAAAGGTGATAAAGGAGTTGTTACTTTACAAAGTCAGTAAAGTAGTATGAGCTACAACTCTTTTCACTATACACCTTTATGGATTTAGACTTTAATTTCCCTTTATTTTAATCAAACAAAAATTAAAATAGCCATCTTCAACAGAAGAAGATCTGGGAAACAAAAATCTTCATGAACTTTGTGATGAGTTTACACAAACTCATACTTCCTTTTTCCTTTTGTGTGACCATTTCAAACACAAAACTCCAAAGTTCAAGAACATAAAACATCTCTATTTGTTACAAAAACAAGCAAGATAACACAAAGTTGAAGAAACCAACCGAATCGTTGCGTTTTCTTCGACCATGGCTCTGATGCCAATTGTAGAAACCGGGGTCGGTGAGCCAAGCCAAACCCCGATGGCACAGCGAAAGCGGATCGGTGACTTTGTGAGCTTCGTCTTTGTAGAACAAATATGAACACCCGGGAGAACATTACGGACCGGATCTTCTACTTGGGTGTTTGAGATGTGATGATGATGATGAGGATAAAATAGAAGTAGTGATAAACGAGATAATGTAGAGATAATCATTGATGAAGTTGAACGATTACATGTTTACCTACACCACTCATGCTAGGTTCATGAACAAGTGTTCATGAACCACACACAACTTCAAAGTATCATGCTCTAAGCTCTCTCAATCATACACTCATACCTAGTCTTTCACATGAGAAAGACTATATATACTAACCTAACAATGGCAAACTAGTAAATAACCAACAACTAGTAACTAGTGACAAATACATAATGTTACAATAAATAATAAAGTCACTTTGCCATGTCTTTGGTTAATGAGAGTCTCGAGTCATGAACTTCACCGCATGTTGTGCAAACGGTCAAACGGTAAGTGGTACGTTGAGTTTCATCACACCAAATCTCGAACTCGTCGGTCTCGGGAATTCCCAACAAAGACACACACACACACCCACCCCCACACACACACGCACACGCACGCGCACACGTACTTTAAACTTTTAAACTTTTTTTAGTATACTTTTAACAGTTTAATACTTTTATCACAAAAATTTTAAACTTTTATGTTTTATACTCCTTATTTCTACTTTCATTAGCAATAGTACAAAACCGTTATAAATGTTATGTACTTGAAAGATAATGGAATGACTGAATTAATATTATTGATAAGAGAGATTACATTATATAGATAATGATCTCTAAACCCTAATACCTAATGGGCCCATAGACTCATATTAATTAACCCTAATAATATAATAATATCTAATATTTTAATACCCCCCCCCCCCCGGCAGTCAGAGCTGGAGAAAATCGTACGCTTAGACTGAAAAACAATGAAAACATAAATAATAAAAACAAAAAAAAAATAGCTTCAATCTCGATCCATGACTCAGAATTAGCTTCAATCTCGATCCATGACTCAAAATTCTAATCTTCAATCCTTCTCATAAATCCAAAAATTTTGATAAAAAAATTGTAATCTTCATTCTTCACGACTTTCCCCAAATTTGGGTCTTGGTTCTCAGAATAGTAAACATGGTCGGCTAAATTTCAATCAAGCGGCAACTCCATCTTTGTCGATTATGGATTAGTGAAAGAGGAAAGGAAAAAAACTGGAAAGAGTAGCAGCCCGACAACCGGTGACCGTGGTCGTGCGACTGTGTTTCGAGGCTATGAGATCTTTAGATCTAAAAAGAAAAGAAAGCAAGGCCAATGACCGTGGTCAAGTGACGGTCTCTTGAATCCGTAGATGAGAGATAAGATTCGTAAATCTAGAGAAAAAAAGAAAATAATCTAATCAAACCGTATTTTGAGATGAGTGACCATAGACCATGATTCGAGATAATGTAAGAATCGCAATTCTAAAGTAAACCAAGAGAATGACTTGAATAGAATAAACATCGATAGATGTATATTGAAATAATTATTGAGATAATGAATTCATCACCAAATAACTATCAGATCGCAGAAGTGGGAATTCACAAACAAATGCTAAGTTATGGAACTGGTGCACATGGATGATGTCATCACTTATGAATCATTGCGCATAAATGGCAGAAGTAGAAATTATAAATTAGGAGGGAGGTAGAATGCGACGACTGAATTAGGTTGAGAAGGAAGCTTTATTTTGCCGTGAGAACAAAAAATAGAGAAACAAAAGTAGAAACTAACCTAGAGAAAAGACGTAAGGTGGGACAGGGCGGCGACATTGTTGGCATACCGCCCTGTCTAGGGTTTGATAAAAGAGATTACATTATATAGATAATGATCTGTAAACCATACTACCTAATGGGCCATAGACTCATATTAATTAACCCTAATAATATAATAATATCTAATATTCTAATAGTACTACAAATTAAATGATCCATTACTAGAGGTATCAACATAAAAATTCAACCCCGTAGCAACGCGCGGGGTGGTAAACATCTCGTTTTTTACACAAGCTTTCCAATATAAGTTCTTATTTATCTTTTTTTCTGTATAAATATATATCTTATATTTTATTATATATAGATTTTGATTGAAATGTATTCATATATTTTTATATTTGCTGATTCAAATTTAGTTAATTAGTTTATTATGGAATAATTTTAAGCTATCGAAATCATCTTTGTGAACGACATAGTCTAGGAAATTAAATACATAAACAAATAAATAATATTCGACCATATACTTTTCGGCCATGTCCGTATTCACTTGGAACAAATGATCGACTGGGCTTCCATTTCCATATGGCCGGATCACAAATCGGTAAAATGTTTAAAAACTTCTTCCATATTTTAATATTAATATAACTACTAAGGAATTTGAAATATTTGTCTTCAAGTACTTGTAGAGACTACTGATAAGTGATCGATCATGTTATCTAACCTTACACTTACCACTAGCTTGCCTTTTATCGTACGCCCTTAACTTCCTACTTCTATAAATTAATACAACTCGTCTACTCCATTTTCACTCTAAACTTTATCTCATTTTTATAACACATAGACACACACACTAGCTAGTCTGAAATGGCCGGCAGAGCTGCCAACGATCACCATGGAGTCACCTTGAGTGTTGAAAGGGATGAGAGTACGAAAGATGCCGAGCCTTCTTCTTCTTCCCCTTTCACTCGTCATTTTTCCCAAAAGGTTCTTTCTTTTACACCATATATCCCGTCTTCAAAACAATGCATTCCGTTAAGATACATCCAAAATGGGCCTTTCTTGGTCGTTTTTGGATGTCATATACACTTCAACCTATTCATCATCATTGAGGCGAGACGTTTTGGATGAGTCGTTCTTATACATATATATATAGAAATATATATTTTTTAAAATAAAAAAGATGATGCGGTCGTTATTTTTAGTGTTTTTTGTTTCTTTATTGCATGAGTTTAGTATGTTCTTAAAAAAAATGAGTGTTTTTCTAATGTGACAGCTTACTAAACATGCTTTAAACTGTTTTTGAGTATATTTATTTCTTAACATAATCCTCTTATTACAAAAATGCAAACAAATAAACATAAGGATATATGATATATATTGCTTGTGGTTTAAATATTTGGACAGTTGTTAGCGGAGTTGTTTGCAACCTACTTCTTGGTATTTGCTGGATGTGGTGTAATCACGGTGAACATCGACCAGGACAATATAGCGGGTCAACCTGGAATCGCCATCGTATGGGGGGCGGCAGTGATGGTTATGGTTTACACTGTTGGCCACGTCTCGGGTGCACATATTAACCCTGCAGTCACCATTGCCTTTGCCTCTTGCAAAAGGTTTCCATGGAAAGAGGTGATTCTGATTTTGAATCATACATTCATATTTTATATTGATCAGTCTTATGACATTGATTTTGCATGATTTGTTGTTTAGGTGCCTGGATACGTGTTTGCTCAAATCCTTGCATCAACCATGGCGAGTGGAACCCTACGGTTAATACTTAGCGGGAAACATGATCACTTTGTTGGAAATGCCCCTCCACATTCCCACCTTCAGTCCTTTGTAGTGGAAATGATCATCACATTCTTTCTCATGTTCGTCGTCACCTCCGTCGCCACGGATGATCGAGCTGTCAGTACTCTTTTCATGTTTTTTTTAAGAGTCACGAGAATACTTAATTATTTTTTAAAACTTTACAAAACTAGCATACTCATAATGAAACAATCAGAAATCAACATCTTAGCTAAGCCAGTTAAGAGTACTTGATTTTGACTGACACAAATCTAGCAGACTAAGCTAATTATAATTATGTGACTTTTCTGCTTGGTTGTTTTTTGGGATCCCTTGTTTTTTAATATGTTTATTTTAAGAGGGTTGAAACTTGTAAGTGAATGTATATTAGGAAAAAAAAACATTTGATGAGGATGTACATTTTAATGCTTTATCCTTTTACCAATAATATTTTATGTATTAAACTGCAACTTTGAACATGTACTTAATGCAGACCGGACAACTAGCTGGGGTTGCCATTGGATCAACCGTTTTACTTAACGCCTTGTTCGCAGGGTACGTATGATCTGGATATGTTGTTATAAACTAATAATTTCAGAAGTGGTTTTCGAACTCATGTTATAAAGCATGTATTTTGATATATGACAGGCCAATATCAGGGGCTTCTATGAACCCAGCAAGAAGCATAGGGCCAGCACTGGTGTGGAACGAGTACAAAGGGTTATGGGTGTATATTCTGGGACCAATCATTGGAGCCGTAGGTGGCGCGTGGGCGTACAACACGCTAAGGTTCACTAATAAGCCTTGAGTGAATGGTTGATAAACCAAAGGGTGCATCTCAACAATGATCTGATGATCTATTTGCATGAGACAATATTACAAGTAAAACTAATAAGACTTACAAGAGAGATGTAATACAAAGTGTCTATGGCTACACTTTATTCTATGCAAAAAAATCTTTGGATGTATTATACTTATATACCATACCTTGTTTTTATATACTTGTTCTCCTTGATTATAACCAAGTGATATGTAAATAACTAAAATATGCGAGACAAAATTGGGTTTCTTGATATAAAATTCTATTATTATATACACGCTAGATAACATAAATTACTCGCAAGTATTAGCGAATATAACGTAAGAAAGAATCTTAAAAGAGCTTGGTTCTTTTAGAATTGGTATTTAACATAATATATGTCAGCCTCATTTATTTTTTCCCAAAACGATTGTTTAGTGGTAAATTATAGCTTTCCAATCAAAAAGTGATAGGGTTCAAATCATGTAATATGTACGTGTGGTGATTTTAGCCGTTAAAAAAAACATAATCTATGCTTTGAAAATTAAAGATTTTATATGTTGCATATGTAGGGTGGTTAACCACCAACTATCGGACGGTTAATTAACATCACTTCGTTTCACCATTGTATAAATATATACTAAGATTCCCAACAAAAACATGACTATCATTATATCAACTACACTTTACAGTAATATATATTAAATGTTACTTGTAACAAATTTTATACAATCTTGATGAAAATGGAAACAAAACGACCAAGTTACCTATTGTTATGGTGATTTTTTTCTACGCAAATTTTAGCATGGAACCACAGTATTAGCTTGCTCACTCGCGTTTCCACGTGTTCCTTTGCTCACTCGCGTTTCCAAGCACCCAGGTTCGATTTTCGCTTGGCTTTTTTCTTTCTTTCTTTTGTATTCACATCAAAAATATCCGAAAACCAAACCGTATCTGTAACAAAACAAACCGATATCTATTACGAATTTAGATTCATCTCGGTTCCTACCTGTATTCGAATTGTGAATTCGATTTTCAGTTCCTATCCGTATCCGAATTGTGATTTCAGCTTTCGGTTCAGTGATCGTATGTATATATTTTTCAAATTAGTTTATTCAGTTTATTCGAATATTATGTCATTTGTATCGGCTTTAGCCCAATTTTAGTCTTAGCCCAACAGTAATATTAGCCCATTTCCATAACCCGAGTTTCCGTTTAGGGTTGAGAGAATTCAGAATTGAGATTGGGGAAACCGGGATTCTGGATTTCTGACAACCACCATCGCGACAGCCACTCTCACCTCTCCGCCGGCCGACCTCCGTTCAGAAGCCGAACCTGCCACCTGCATCGACGACTCGTTGGCGACGGCACCTTCGCCACCTCCGTTCACAACTCGCAACAGCCACTCTCAGGTACAGACCTTCTTTCTCTGATTTTGAAAACCGAGTTGGCGTGCTTTCTCCGATTTTGAACAATCTGTTAGTATATTTGAACATCTAATACTTTATAGAGTCGATTTGATTTATCTCTATTTACAATTGTTCAAGTAGGAGTTTAGCATCTGATCCACTTTTGTTCACTACATTACCTAATTTTCAGATTTTCAGGTATGCTTAAACGGTACTAATTTAGTGTATTAAATTAGATTTTCAGGTAATCTCAAAATTGTAGTTTCACAAATTTGATTGGTACCTCACATGAGAAAATAATTAAGCATATTTGCTCATCGTTTGTGCCTCATATGGGCTATGTGGCACTCCAGTTCTACTTTCTTGATTTGCTGATGAGCTAAGATTGCTTAAGATGGTTTTTTGCTCCCTAGGGTTCCAGCTTGTGAGAAAATAAGGGAACTTTACAATAACTTCCTATTGATATCTGAGGCTTTTTAATCTTGCCTTGTATTCTTGATTTTTTCTTCCTTTTACATTTATAATAATGTCTCTTTAGGTTCATAAACATAATTATGGAGCTTGACTTGTTTACACACCATATTGTGCATTTATTTGACCTTTTAAAGATTAAATGATGATAGCTTAGTTTTCTGTTCATACAGTCATACCTACTTGTACCTCTTACGTTAGTGTATTTTCTTTTGTTAGCCTTTTACAATTTATTACTTCAGTGACGTTGAATTACATGTGAAATTTGATTCTTGATTGAACATGAAACTTGATTTTGATTGACATTAACCATGAGAATTTGGTGATTTTAGTTGTTCTTGATTGGAACCTCAATTATAAAAACCCGACCCGGCCCAAAAATTATAATGTCAAGTTAGGAATGTTTGCTAATCGTGTACTTTTTTTCTCGGAATTTGTCAACAGATAATACACGACGATCGGACTATATCATGCCTCGGTGCGGTTTTCTTGACTTTTTTCTCTTTATATTTCTCTCTGCTTGAATTGATATGTTATGTGTCCATCATGAGTGTGATAACCTGAACTCTCCTAATTTTGTTGAATTCACAGGTATTACTGTGATTACTGCGACACTTACCTAACGCATGATTCTGTAAGTCATCCAATATTCACTTTCAGTCTTTGCTTTATATATCGTTAGTGGTTCTATTGCAATTCGTGACGATACATTTATGTTGCCTTTTTCATGAATTATGCTATTATTTCTGACAAATGGTTTTACAATTGTATGGGATTTTGATTTGTATATATAAGAGACGAGGGTTGAAAATCAATGAGGAGCAGAAGCTTTTTATTTTGTTCATTTAAGCTTTACATTCTAGGTTGAGAGATATCTTTTAGTTACAGTTTAATTGAACACACTGTGTGATGGGTTAACCATCCAATAGTATTAAGTAGAAACATCCAATTACTCTAATCCAAAATGTTCCTATTACTAGACACCAACTCCAGCTCTTAACCAGACTGTTATTGCTAACACAGCCCATTAGAGAATAAAACTTAAACAATGTTCGATGTTCATCTCTTAAGATGTGTGATAACTAGGAAAGCAAAGATTACCTTTTATCTTGAACCATTGTTGGCGGGTCTTTCTTCTAGCAAAGGAGAATACCTAAACACTGGATGTGGATTTAACTCTAGTGGAGGTTTGTTGGTGCAACATTACATACTTCAGTCATTTATGTGAAATTTTGTGAATTTGGTTTGTCTTTTATTGCTATGGTGATTATGGTTTTAAACCGGTAAATTGAAAATTAGCTCAAGACTTGGTGGTCCCGAAAGAGTTTCCCAAAGCATACTCCAGTGCTTACAACCTCCTAAATTGCTATATCTAAAAATAACTTGACCAATATTTTAGTTATAGTTATTGTAATTGTATTTAGTATATGTTGATTATACGAACTTAGAAGAAAATACACAAGGTGTTGGTTCACTAACCTTCCCGTTTTGATGATAGTTTTTCATCAGTTTGACCTTTTATTCATCTTGCCCGTTTTTGCCACCTATAGCCCTATGCATTTGACATTCATTATTTATGGTTGATAGTTCAGTATGGTGTTCTTTTTCTTTTTAACACGAAAACTAATATTTCATAAAGATCACACTTGTAAGTGAATGTAAGTAAGAATGGCAAGACATCTGATAATCCACCCTAAAAGAAAGTGGAAGAAGATGAAAAAGAGTAGTTTTTAAAAGAAGAGAGCTTAGAGGAACAAGTATAAATAACAACGTACCTTGTCAGTTATTGTAATTCTAAAATAGGGGGAATTGCATATATCCCCCTACTTTGAATTTTTCTTTTTGCATATATCCCCAAAACACAATTTTTGTAATGCAATTATTGTTGAATATATTTCTCTTCAAGTGAGTGCTACAAGGATGTATTCGTCACATAGCAATATAGCATGTAATTATGTGATTGACAATTCGTTCTTTCTTTCTGCAGCCTTCTGTAAGGAAGCAACACAATGCTGGATACAAACACAAGGTACTGACCCGTGTTATTGAAATACAACATACAAAATACTTTTAAATTTCTAATATATTATTTACAGGCAAATGTTCGCATCTACTACCAACAATACGAGGCACAACAAAATCAGTATCTGATTGACCAAAAAGTCAAAGAGCATCTTGGACAAGCTGCTGCATATCAGCAAGTTGGTGCTGCTTATAACCAATTTAGACCTCGTCTTCCTGTTCTACCTACTCCAATGATGCCAATGCCTGGAAATCCAATGATGCAAATGCCTGGAATGAGGCCGCTTGCCCCTTTGCCAAGACCTATTCAAGGTACTCTACCTAACTATGCTTTTTCTTAAAATTGTTATTTTTAATTATCAAGAAAATAGACCAACATGTCATTGTAAACAACACTTTCTTTTGCATGGATTAATATTTGTTATCAAGTGCAACACTTGTATTATCACAGTCCTATCAATAACATTATTTTTGTTCACAAATGGTTAGTTTAAGAAAGAAGGCTAAGGGAAGACCATTTTAATGGATTAGATGTTACTCATCTTAAATTTTATTGGCCTATTGATGATTTATGTTCAAGTTAATTTGATTAAATTCTGACAAAAATTATGTGAGATATAGTTTAATATGTTTAGGTATTTAATTGACAGATGATATATCATATGCTATTGAAAAAAAAGAACTTGTGGCAAATAGGTGGTTCAGATAGGTTGGACTATATGTCTTAAGACTGGTTGGGTTGACCTAACACCACGTCGGACTATATTTCAAGATTGGTTGGGGTTAAAATGGAAAATTCTAACTACGAATCAAAACAGATTGGGTTGACATCGGCATCATTTCTTCCTATTTTATTATTTTATAAATAGTTATTATATTAGTATGATCACAAAAACTGTTATCAATAAGAGTCCTTTTCTATAGAATTTAAGAATTTATAAATGCTGGAGTATCCTTTGGGCGACTTGTAAATCATTCAACATGTATGACACATTTTATTTTTAGCTAATCATTTTTTATTTTACCCATTTGACCCATCATCAATAAATACAGCCAAACCTGCATGTTTTGGCACCCAACATAACTCTTTTACCTTTTTAATTTATAATTCATGAAAGTTGTGGAATGCTGTCTAACCAAATTTTTCTCCTTTTGCTCTACCAGGATATCCTGGCATGCCTCAAATGATGGCACCACCTGGTGCACCTTCCATGCCTGGTCAAGTCAACCCATCCATACCAGGTCAGGTTAACAATGGTGCGCCAAGGCCCATGACCAGTTAGCACCCCGATGATGGCCCCAGGGAGCTCAGGAACCCCTACTTCAGGTGCACCACCGCCAATGTTTACACCAGCCATGTATCAAGCCAACCCGACAGCACCAACACCAGGATCTGGAGGTTTTGAAAGTCCAAATGCTAGTGCACAACCTCAGGAATCTAGCCATTAATCTGTTTGAAAACAATGGATGATGTTTCTTGGTCTATAACTAGGATTGTATGAAATTTGTCTCGCCCACTATCCATTCTATCTTCCATATTTTAGAATTGATTTTGTATGAGATGTCTCCTTGAACTTGTAATCTTTGTTTTTTACATTTTAAAGGTGGAACAAATAGTGGCAAGTAGGCAAGTAGCTATGCATAATGTTTGGTTTTTCTAATAAATCAAATATTATTTGAAAACTTGGCTTCGAGCTTTTTTTTTATTATAAATGAATAATGATAACCGTCGCACATAATTCACTCATACCTTTTTGCTTTAACACTTCAAAATACATTTCAAATAGACATCTCTCTCTCTTTTTTTCTTCCTATCATATCATCATCACCCATGAGAGTATCAAAGATCAAGATAAGATTAAAAACGGAAGAAGATGGTTTGTACAACATTGGTCATATACTTTCATTGTATTTGGGTGGTTACTACCATTGTTTATGGAGACGTAAAAGGTGTTCATTTCATTTAAATATAGTGAGCCAGGATGATGTTATCATTTCCTTTGAAAGTAGAGGTGCTACAATGGTATTGGTTTACGGTTTATTCGGTTTATTATGATTCCGGTTTCATTTGGTTAGTGAACGTTTTTTGTTTATGATAACCATAGGACCAAACCAGACCGTATTGAATATAACTTACAAACTCGAATCGAATGAACCCATATTCAATACGATTCGGTTTCGATTGAGAACCGAATAAATCGTATTCAAACCGTCTAAAGCTCGCTATTCACCATAATAACATATATTGCGTATTATTTTGGCTATACAAGAAAGGAAAGTAATAGATAAAACAAAGGTAACAAACATCTTTAAGCATATCCCAGAGATTTAAAACCATTATGTGCGATAGTAACGTCAAATATACTTCCAAGCAAAATGCCTACAACCAAGTCGTATGCTCTTTTGTTTTTTGTAGAGTGGAAAGGGTAGACAGACGATGAATCGATTACTACTTATTTATAGGACAAACTTGTTTTACATAACAAATATGAATCTTGAAATACAGAAACCACATGAGGTATACTTCTGGCATTTTCTAATCATCAAGAAATCAAGAATATACAACAAGGCACAGCATGAGTTTGATTGCATACATGAACAAAAGATGATCAATCATATGGTAATCTCCAAGTGCAGCTAGCTTGAAGTAGATGGCTTGTTGTGAGACGCATTATCATTCGAAGAACCTGAACCACCCTCAGATCGCTCCCATGGAAATATGATGGGACGGCAACATAGCAGTGTGAATAACAACTCCATTATATACGTCATAATGCTAATCCACATGTATATCAACCACTTTGAATACCATAACATCCTTTTTACGAAAGGAAGTTTAGACTCTATCTTCAAAGATGCCGAGTATATTTCAGGAACACCACCCCTCCTTGCAAATTCTGCTCGTTGTTCGATTACAACTTGTGAACAATAAGTATGAACCTCTTTTTCGATATATCCTCTGAATTTTATATCCAAAGTTTGTGTTTCCGATGAATATCCACTGAGAAGGGAGGCTAAATTAAAAAACGTTGACACAAGGCGAATCGACTGACTTTTAAATTGCAACATTAATGGCTGCCTTGAACTTGCAAGGATCTTACCATCATTTGAGAGGAAATTCACCCTCACCTACAATATAGAATTATTTAACGGATGGAAATAACAAATCAATAACAGACGCTAAGATGTTAAAATGTTACCACAAACCTGGAAAATTCCAAGATTTATGTTGTAGTCTGATTCTGGGAGAGTTAAGGAGACAGTTGCCTGCACTTCATGATCAAAAGGTATGACCTTTGATTCAACAAGACCCCAAATCTTACTCTTCTCATTATGGACTAGAACAGATGATTCTGGACAAGAAATTATAGGCACGAAAGCCATGGGAGTATCTTTCGTATAATCAAAAACCAACTTCTCTGTTATCTGTATCGGTTCCTCTACTATCCTCCTCATCATCATGCCACCAAAAAGAAAAGCTGGAACTAATAAACTAACTAAAATGATACCACAGTAAGCAAACCACAACAATCCCCATCCTATTCGAACGCAAAACTTCAATGTAGACTCATGCTTTTGAAGGAAAATGTGATTGAACAACTTAAAACTACTGTAACAAATCCCCAAGATCCCAGAACTATTATTAGTACCTAGCATATAACTTCTCCCAAGTTTTATAATCGCAAAGGGATCTGTGAATAGCAGGTATGAAGAATGCAGTAACCATATTGGAAATGTGAAAGAGCTAGATAAGAATTTAGCTTGAAAACCTATAATTTTAATTGCCAATTCTGCCATGATACAAAGAAGATCCTGTACAGAATTTGGGGAATCCACAGTAATCGCAGAACTCGCGTCTGAATCGTTGCTGTTTGAACTCAAATGAACCTCGGTTAAATTCGAACTTTCGTTTGATTTTTCATTATCCTTCAAAATCGACGAACGCGAAGGCTTCTTCACCGGAGAAACACGGGCACCGTGAGGATCAAAATCTATCAATCCGTCTGGATTGTTTTTAAAAAACTGAGACTGAGAGAATTCTTTGCAACTTCGTGGCGATACGATTCGACGATGACGGAGGCCGGAGGAGGAAGGGGATGACGGAGAGTCCGGCGTGTGCTCCGATATGACGGTAGTAACCGTAGATTCATGTTCGTTGCTGCTACAAGCCCTAGAACTAGAAGCGGATTGATCAGATTCGTTGAACGAATTCAGGGAATCGGTAAAGGGGAATTGTTCGTGTGCATCTTGGAAATCGGCGTCGAGGACTCCGGTAAGCTTGTTGTTGTCGTTTTGGACGATTGATTGTTGTTCCATTAGGAAAGAATTGGGGAAATCATGGAGATTTAGGTTATGAGTTGATCAATGGGGAAGAAGACGGAGATCTGGAAGCAGATTAGGGGGAGGTCGGACGGTGGAAGGGCGGAATTGGACGCCGGCGGTGATTAGGTTTTCGATCTCATCAATGTTCGTCGGAAGCCATTTTTGGTGGATCTGAGGTTCAATACGGTGGCGATATTTCAGATCATTGTAGGAGAAATATGACGATTTTGGTTTGCCTTTTTTTTACGCAAATGCCCTTAAACTTATGTGAAAGTAATCTTTTTAAAACCGGATTTTTAACAAGAGAAATTAAAACATTATAGAAATCAAAAGATGAACACAAATCAAATCACTAATGAAGATTAAGCTCATAGGAATGGAATGGCAAACAAATAGATGATTATTACCTAATAAAATAATATAGGTCAAAAATCCGATCAAAAGTTGACTAAACTGAGCACACTCGAACCATCTTAATCTTTGATCACCGGTTTAATCGGTCGAACGGACCGGGTCAATCCGAGATTTAATAAATTCCACATAAAAATAATCGTTATGCTTTACAAAGAACAAGTTCTTGGTACATTTTAATATAGCTTTTGTACTACCTATAACTTTTTTGGCTTATTGTACAAGTTACCATTGCAACTTTTATTGTTATATCACCCATCTCGCATTTTAGTAGATTTTATATTTTATCTCAAGTCTTTTCGATTGTGTTCTTTCTGATTTCTTGCTCCCTTCGTTGTGGTCGATGGGCTACTCCACCACCATAATTGATGTATTAAATCGAGGCCTTCATCTAAGGCGCTATCCTCAACGATTTTATGTTGTCTTTGTCGCTAAAATATCGTATTAGGGTTTGGATATCTCTCTTTGAAGCTTTTACTAGCGTAATCCAGAAGTGGCATAGTGTAACACCTTAACCCGACTAGGGTTAACGTGTCACTTTACAGCACTCAGAATTCAAGCATCAATCCAATAAATATTTAAAAAATTCAACAATAACATTTTTTTTACAAAATAAACTTACTACAATTGTAAAAACAATGTCTTTTTAACTCTCAAGCACTCTTCAATGTCTTCCATCGATAGCCATGAAACCTAACGTGTATAAAAATCGACAAAACAAAGCACGTCTGAGTATAACACTATACTCAGTGTGCAAATAACAAAATCATATAAACTCTCAACTTATAAATTGACATAAACAAACTTTATAACTAAATTTAAACTTTACATGGATAAACTTAAAAAAAATTATATCATAACGTAGAAACGAGCTTATATCTTCATGCTTTAATAACTATAATGAATTACACTAGTCAGGTATATTTAGGGTCTTCTCTCTCAAAAATAGTATCGTGGCCAGACTAAAAAAAACATCTAAACTTAATATCCTTGTAAATCGGTGTCTAATCTCTAAAAACTAAAAGATTAATAGCTAAACTTTAAAATAATGAATCTCTAAATCTGTCTAAAATTCAAAAAATTAATAGTTCATAACAAATATCTAAACTTTTATGGTCAAGTTAAACAATCAAAAAGTATAATATTTGTCCTTATTTTAGATATAGTCTAAGGCTATTCGTAATGAAGTAGTTTCATGGGGCTCTATGACGCCCCCATAGCGCCCCATCGTAGTGGGGGTAGCGCCCGTGGCGCCCGAAAGTGAGAGAGGGGGAGGCGTGATGCTGGTAACGCCCCAAGCCATTTCTGCTAAAATGGCGCCCCGGGGGGTGGGAGAGGGGCGCTATAGGGACGTTATGGGCTCCATGACGCCCACATGAAACCCCACTACGGATAGCGTAATGGTGAATAAAAGAGCCTACATGTTTCTTACTTAGACATGAGGTTGTACCTAGTGATTATTAAAATGTACATTGCTATAAAGAAGGGTCGAGAAAAAAAAACTCTAAAAAGTTTGATGGTAAAAAATTAGGAAACTAAAAATACACTATTTTACTCATTCCTTTTGATATATAGAGAGTGTATAATTTTCATTGTAATAAAATATATAATTTTAAAAGAAATGAATTTTATCAATAATAGAAATTAAGTATTCAAGAAAATTGCTTCATAAAATAAAATCATAATATTTTATAAGTTGGACATCTTGAGAACCCGAGGCGTTAAATATTGTTTTTGTTAGAAAGCGTTTGAAAATTATTGTTGTTATCTTTGGAAATATTATTAAAATTGTTGGCGTGTAAATGTGAGCGTTTTTTAGAAAACATAAACAAAAATTAATAAGGAGACAAAGCTTTTAATGTTGGTGGCATCTAAATAATCTGATATACTGTTATGAGCCGTTTCCTTATTTATTGACGTCTAGAATCGTTCGCTGATGTGTTGATCAATTCAATCAAGTAATACACTAATACATATAAGGTGAGGACATACCGATAGAGATTGAGATTATAGATGACGATGATGATGCCATAGTCATGATCTTCCTCTTCCCTTTAGATGTCTTCTATTGATGGATTTTTGTTACTAGAGAGAATAATGTATGTGGTGGTATTGTTTATGTTCTCTAGTCATATATTTATAAGACATCAAAGGGCAAGAGACCTTTCATATTATGTCATTATTCCCATCAAATAATGACCATATTAATAAGGACTTTATGTCATACATAAATAAGGACTTTATATGACTTTATATCATTTTGACAATTATTAATAAATGATCCCAAAGGACACATTCATGTAGGTATATTTCCAACATTCTCCCACTTGTCCGAGTGATCATTTATGATGAGCATTTCTAAAGTTTGGCCAAGTTAATAACACTCGTCAGATTTCGAATTTAAAACTGTAGTAGAAAAATACAGTCATTGAGTTATTCTAAACTCAAGACCCCCATTAATCATACTACAATCGCAAAACGAACATAAGAAATTAAGGACCAAATGACTAGATTGATGCCCTTAACGTTGATTTATATGTAAAACTGTCTATATGTCACTTAGGCATGCATAACATATTCAGAGACAAAATAAATCAAAACTGATGAGGAATAATTAATAATTAGTTATTCATATTATGACATGATCGGTCATTAGTAAACCTCGTCTTTATTATGAGCTCTTAGAAAAGACTTATGAGGATAGACCTTAAGTTATAGGATCCTTAAGCATATCATGAATGTTTTCAATACAAGGACTTAGTTTCCTCTACTTGTTCTTAAATGAATAATAATCTTGTATCGAAAATTTAACGCAGCTCCTCTCAAAACTGTTACTGTTTTTTAAGAGATTAGGATAGCTGACTATATCGCAATGAGTCTTCAATATGTTACATATGGAGTTACGGAATTATTAGTCTACTGATAAATTTACCAACAACATCTAGTGACAAACATATCATGTCATAATAACCTATGTTGTTGTTATCAGTCTCTTATGACTCATCCATGATCCATGAGATAAATCTGTCCGCAGACATAAGGATATACCCCTGAGTTGACATTTAATATCCTTTGAATACAATAAAGTCAAAATTTATAGATAGTCAACTATTTTAAGTTTTTCACTTCTTCTATAGTTTAAATTTTATAGTCTTTCGTTTCTTATAGATATTGAAATGCCATCTTAAATGCTTTATGATGCACTAAACTTAGGAAATGATTTTCATCATTTCTTAGTATTTCAGCAATGAAGGCAATATCTTAAAACGAGTATAGACTTGAACATAAGATTTGAACCTTTATTAGTAATCTCCTTTAGTTACTAGAGTTACAAATAAAGAGCAACGTTGCATGTTGTAATGTGTTCAACACATGGTTAAATCGAATAATTATTAGTTTGATCTTGATGTATTTTGATGCTTATTGTATAAGAAACATCTTCAAGACTTTAATGTCAAAATTATGCGAAAATAAGTCGCTTTGACTCATGAAACAAAACTAACATATTACTAGCCTAAAATAATGTATATATAAGGGCAAGTATTGTATTAGTTGCTCCCACTCATCTTAAGGTAGGCCCAATTTATCCACTTATTCTTGATTAAGAATTGTTACATTTATAGCTTCATCAAATTTTAAATTCACTTGTAAATTTGCTTATATTAACCCTTTATATTTACTCATCTTAAAGACTAAGTGTTCTTTAACTTTCAGGCTTGAAACCTTAAGTTTAGTTTATGAACATGTCTTCATGTTAAGTGAGTATTAAGGAAAGATATCTTATAAGGCCGTTAAGTGTCACTCGTAATTATGAGTGAGTAATAAGGACAATGATTATCTCTCAGAGAACCCTTTAGAAAAGGAATTCTTAACTTGTTAATCGCCTTTAGAAAAACAACAATTCATAACGTTTAATTTCTCCTTTCGGATTTCAGTTTAGCTATGGAAAACTAATCTTCTAACGTTATTTTGATTTAGGGAGTTAAGCTCATTAATAATAGCTTTATTCCATCAGATGAGTTGATTGATTTCTAATAATGGCTCTTAAATCAGAGATACGATTAGTAATCTTTCCAATATCCATGTAAGCTTTATTAAGATAGGTTCATAATCATCAAATTTAATAGGAAATTTCATACCTTGATGACCTACTAAGCTGGATCTAACGAGTTGAAGCAGAACATTAATAGTTTCATAGATCTCCTCTTGAACATTTAAGTCAGGTATATTAGGAGTCACATTATTTCTAAGTGTGTGGAAGTGGATCAGTGTTATAGTAGCGTGGTGTACAAGAGGTGTAATCGGAGTTAAATTCAGAGTTAAATTTAACTTTGTCTCTCCCCCCGCCTCTTGTACTTTTAGGTAAGTCATGAGTAAGGACTTTTCACTGCTCCCACTGACCTTAGAAGAGAAGTCATTGATAAGGACTTTGATTGCTCCCACTAATCTTAGAATTTCTTAGGAACTTGGTATGCAACATGCTTAGTGTTTAGGATTTTTAAGGTTTAATTGCGGCTAATAACTAATCATATGGTTTATACTTAGTTTCCTTCATGTCCGTATTTCAGAAGGAATTTTAGGGACATATTAGGTAACCTTGTTTAGCATATGATTTGTTGTTTTTAGAGCCTTGGTATATAGAAATAGATGTATAACTTAGATGGCATATTTATTATCATGTTTATAAGGATACTTAGATGCATAACTTAATAATGTATCTTTAGAAGTACCATACATGATCTACTGGTTCACACTAGTATGATCCTAATGGATTTGAGAGTGTTACCATAATTTGTATGTCAATCTTAGTATTTAATCTATTAAATCTAGTCTCACAACCTTTTATTTTATGGTTAAGTTGATTTTCAACTTCGTCCTTAAAAGTTTAAGGTGAGAAAGATATTTTTCCTTATTTAAGTACAAGAATAAATAATCAGTAAATGAGTGATAAATGTGTTACACCCAGATATTCCATTTTAGGAT
>JBCNJP010000025.1:98985140-99029649 GCA_039602395.1 Deinandra increscens subsp. villosa
TTTGTGGTGTTTCAGTGACATGCATGCTTTGTTAAAATTATTTGATTATTAAGGGCTATTAAATTCATAAGATAATAATTAATAAAATTAATTAAGTTACCAATTATATAATCTCATTTCACCTATAATCCATCATCGGCATATTTAAGAACTGCTATATATATTTCAACCACCATGTTTTATTATAACTAAATCGTTTATTTGTGTTTTTTTTTAAAAGTAGTTTAGATTATTGACTCCGTTAACTCAGAAGCAAGTAATCATCTTTTAACTTCATATATCGGGTAATCAATTAATAAAAAAGAACTACGTACGTACCGAAATAATCTTAATTTAACTAACCAATTTTAACAAAAGAGACATTAATTTTTAATTTTATAAAAGAATTCAAAACGTATATATTGCTAAAAATAACTTACCACATTAAAAAATAAAAAATAAACTAAAATAATATTGTTTTTGTCGTTTATAACCTTTTTGGTTAAATATGGCGTAGGTATTTTTTTTTTGGGAACGGCTATATGGCGTAGGCTTTTACTTTATTTTCTAAATTTAAATAGATTAATGATTTTGATTCTTGTTTTTTTCCCGTCTATTATGGAGTAGGTTTCTATTTTATTTTTACTATCTTTAAAACTTTAGGCGAAAGGCTGACCTCTTTTACGTTAACGTGGTGCAGTAGATTGAATATTTTTGTAAAACTAAAAGTAAATGCACGTTTGTTAAAAATTGCTTGTTCAAATAATATTTTATTTATTTTTTTCCATTAATAAAATATATATGCATCCAAACACATTTTGAGTGATGATGATGGTTAACCGAATCTTATAATTTTAATTTTCTCTTTTGACTGTTAAAATTGGTTATTGATTTTTCTAATGTCACTATTTTTTTTGTCACTATTTTGATTTTTTTTTTCAATTTTATCTCATCAGTATTTTGAAATACATTTTCACTGAACTATAAAGGTTAACTGAATCTTCTAATTGTAACATGTTAAGAATTTCAATCATCTAACATTCTAACCCACTTTAAATTGATGTTTGATTAATTAGGGGCTTGGGTTGCTCACAGTTCAAGCTCACTACCCAAAGCTGAAACCACCTGTTTGTAACATCTTTCTGCCCACATCAAATTGCGAGAGAGTGAGCGGACGAAACGCTGTGTTACTGTTCTCGGCGATCTACCTAATGGCCGTTGGGGGTGCAGGGGTAAAGGCGGCATTGCCATCACATGGAGCAGATCAATTTGATGAAAAAGATCCTAAAGAGGCTACACAAATGTCCACTTTCTTCAACGGTTTGCTACTTAGCCTTGCAGTTGGGGGCTCAGTTAGCCTAACTTGCTTTGTGTGGGTGCAAGACAACAAAGGCTTTGACCGCGGATTTGGACTTTCCTTGATCGCAATGCTTTTAGGTTCAACCGTTTTTATAATTGGATTGCCATGGTATCGGATACATGTTGTGCAAGGAAGCGGTGCCATTACAGAACTTTTACAGGTAATTCTTAAACTTTAGCATATTTTTAGCTATTGCACATCAAGTCTTTTTAAAACTTTTATATATATACTGGGTTAGAACCCATGTATTACATGGGTTGGATAAATGTAAATTATTATAAACAACAATTTTTATAAATATTAATCTATTTAATGTCATCAATCGTTTGTGAAAAAAGAAATAATGAATATTTAAAAATTATAAAATAAAAAATAATAAAGATTTAAGCAATATAAAATTATATTTTAAAATACAATATAATTAAAAACTTATTCTTTTTTTAAAGACAAATTAATATTTACCCCAAGTTACACCACTGCATAGGTTTACACCAAAACTTATTCTAGTTTATTAAGTTTAAGTAAATTATTAAAATAAGAAGATTTATATTTTTTATATTTAATTATACAATTTAATTGTTTGAAATTATTATTATTTAATAGGTACGAATGTTGGTATTTAATAGGAGAGACAGAAGAAAAAAATAAGATAAAAATAAATATGAGAGTGACATGTGACATCAATTGTAATCATTTATTAGAGTAGGTAGATTGTATATCATTTGTTTTTTAGAAGTTCTTAAGAGATCGACATCATGGTGTAAATTAACGAGGTGCTCGTCATTGTCATATATACATGTTTGGATGATTTTATCCTAGAAAATTTAAAAAATGCTCTTAAAATAAACGATATTATGCACACAACATAAAATCTTATCACACAAATTCACAATCCCCATTTGATCAAATAAAAGTCAAAAGGCGTATCTTCCTTCATAAGTGTATGACGTAGCCGGTTCGAGATGGCTAGTCTTCCAAATAATTAAATAACAAAATTAGCAATGAAAATAAATATAAACTAAGTAATCGAAATGTAAACTAAGTTTTCTGCAATTTTCTTCACTGTTTCTTTTATTCATCAAACTCAACTTAAATACTCAAAGTAATTACAAAGAACTAGTCTTATCCTAAATAAAAGGAAGAACATTGGCAACTATCCTAAATACTTGAAAACATGCCGAAGATGGGAAAACCATGAATACCGAACGTTTTCCAATAACTTGTGCTCCACGATTTGGGTTTAATCCAACAATATGTTGGGTCTCTTGGTCTCGCACTTGGGCTTGCTTTTTGGGCTAATGGATATTTGGGCTACTTTTGGTGGGCTGATTGTATCAGTGTATTTATTTCAAAACTTTTGAAAAAGCCGAACGATTAATTTTCACCATTTAAAAAGGTTAAATGTTGAAAAAAATCAAAATAAGATGGCATGCAAGATGCTGGCAGATGACCGTTAAGTTTTTCATGAGTTGAGGTTAACCAATTTTAAAAAAGCTAGTTATGGAATTCTTATGGCATTATAACGTGTTTTACTTTTCAGGTTTACGTTGCAGCTATTAGAAATAGAAAACTTCAACTTCCTGACGATCCTTCTGAACTACATGAGACCCCGATGGACAAAGAAGCTGCACTTCATCAAGAGTTCTTACCTCATAGAGATGTTTACAGGTTCACTTCTTTAGATATAAATTTTAATTATTTTTTATTTAGCTGCATCACCCATAATCTAATATAATCTAATCTAATCTCACATCAACCCAAACTTATGTTTAAAAATACATCAAAAGTTGGCTTAAACTTTTTAAACAGTCATAATTAACTTTTTCAAACAACAATATATGACTTTTTCAAAGTTCAAAAAGTTAAACTTTAAAAACCTAAAAAAAACTCATACGACCGTTTGAAGTTTTCAAAACGGCCGTTTTAACTTTTTTTGGGTAGTGTAGGAGTTGATTAATAACAGTGTTTTTTCTTTTTCTTTTCTTTATCTCATCTTAAGATTAACTAGTGGTCTTCATTCTTATGTAGGTGGCTAGACAAAGCTGCAATCCGGTCCAATAAAACTGAGTCCCCAAACCCATGGAAACTTTGTAGGGTTACACAAGTAGAAAATGCAAAAATCTTCTTATCAATGGTTCCAGTTTTCTTGTGTAGCATTATTATGACACTTTGCTTAGCACAGCTTCAAACATTCTCCATTCAACAAGGAGTCACCATGGATATTAAGCTAACAAACTCTTTCAACATGCCACCTGCATCCCTCCCCATTATTCCCATAGCATTCATCCTCATTCTAATTCCAATCTATGACCAAATCTTGGTACCTTTTGTTCGTAAATTTACCGGCATCCCGACCGGAATAACCTACTTGCAAAGAGTAGGAGTAGGGCTTATTCTCTCTTCATTATCAATGGCAGTCGCGGGTATCATGGAAGTAAAGCGAAAAAACGTCGCGAAACACCACAACATGCTAGACGCGATCCCCGTTCTTCAACCGTTGCCAATTAGTGTGTTCTGGTTATCATTCCAGTATTTTGTTTTTGGTGTAGCTGAGAGTTTCACATATGTGGGACTACTTGAGTTTTTCTACTCTCAAGCACCAAAATCAATCAAATCCATATCTTCTTGCTTTCTTTGGAGTGCAATGGCAATTGGGTACTTTATGAGCAGCATCATGGTGAGGATAGTGAACCATGCAACAAAAGGAGTCACAAAAAGTGGAGGGTGGTTGGCTGGAAACAACATTAACCGAAATCATTTGGAAAATTTTTACTGGTTGCTTGCTGTATTGAGTTTGATCAATTTCGCAGTTTATCTGTTTGTTGCAACGAGGTACAAGTATAGGCCATCAACTGTTAATGTTGAGAATGAATACGAGGTAACACACTAAATCCTATCCTATAATGGAGGATTTTCATGCAATACATGAAAATAAAGATCTTCAGATATTATTTGTTTAGGGTTCCTAATTTGAAGTTCTCATTTTATGATGTGGTTAAAAGTTGCTTGATTTCTCTTTTCATATGTGTAAGTTATAATTAGTTAATCATGTGATTTTGTATGATTGTGTATAATTTAATCATGTATTGTTTTTGTATTTTCATTTTCTTTACGTTACGTTATAGCAATACAACTGTTTTGTGAATTACGTTATTCTCGCGTGAGTTACAAATCTAGCTAGTTAATTAACATAAAAGTATTAATCCCATTAATTAATTAATGACTAATTTTTCTTTTTCCCCTTTACTAGTTAGATCCTAAGAAAGCGATTACTATTTATAGTTTTGATGTTTTTGGTCCGAAAGAATCATTCATGCTACGTACACCTGGCAAATTAACAAGCACTTTCGCAAAATCAGCAATGGCCACATACCATCCGTCAATACCTCTCACTGCATTATCAAAGAGACCCACCTAATAATCAACTCTAATTCACAATACCAAATCAAGAAATTAAGAAACATAAAAGTTACCATATACAATATTGTTGCTCCAATCCAATCCAAGATGATGGCTTCCAGCGATCAAGCCCCCGACTCGATGCCGGTGGGCGACGGAGCAGTCCCACCGGGCAAACCCATGACAGTGGGTCATCAAGTTATTGACAAAAGTGCTCAGATGCTACAAACCTTAAAGCCCATCAAACAAATGAGCCAGCATATATGCACCTTCGCCGTCTACAGCCATGATATGAGTCGCCAGATCGAGATTCATCACAGCATCACCCGTCTTAATCAAGATTTTCTCCAGTGCGCAGTTTACGACTCCGATGATCCATCCGCTCATCTTATTGGTAATATAATTCATTTTGTTTATATATATATATGGTGAGAATTAATTTGATTAGTTTGAGAGTATGTGTGACTCTTGTGCATGCAGGGGTGGAATACATTGTGTCTGATAGGATCTTTGATACTTTACCAAATGAGGAACAAAAGTTGTGGCATTCCCATGATCATGAGGTTAATTAATTTGTTGCATGCATTGTTTTCTTGTTGAACTAAGGGCTTAAAAAATATTAGACTACTTAATTTGTTAACTTGTTCTTATCAGTTTTATACATACTATACATATATCCGTTAATTGAATCTTTATTTGTCCAGGTGACATCAGGATTGTGGGTGGCTCCGGGTGTTTCGGAGAGGATTCAAATGACCGAGCTTGAACTTATAACGCATACGTATGGAAAGTTTTGGTGCACTTGGCAAGTCGATAGAGGCGAGCTCAACCTTCCTTACTATCGTCAAAATAGCTAAGTCGGTTAATAATTAGTTTTCGAGCACTTGCAAGACCATAATATTGGAACTCTCTAAAGGTGGTGATGTTCTCACACGATCAAATCTAATCCGACACTACTTCTTTTGTCAAATCACACTCAAACGGTTGTTTTACTTTTTCAATCGGTCATTTGACTATTTTCAAATGACTCTTTCGCCTTTTAAACATTTTTTTAGCGTATTGTTAACTTTTTCAAACTTTAAAAAGTCAAATGACCAATTTAAAAGTATAAAAGGGTCAAAATAGTCAATTCTTTTTGCAGGCAAACCGGCTAATTCAAGCAGTTTGGGATCTGATTTACGGTGTGAAAGTAGATTATCCCTTTTGTTATAAACTTTGTCCCATTGAATGAATGTTGTTGGCCTATACTGATTGTAGGCGACAAGCTTCCGCTTGGTGCGCCGGCGTTAATGATGTCACCGCAGATGGTGAACATGGGCGTCATAAATCCGGACCTAGTTCACGAAAGGAATAAAAAATATGACATATCAACTGATGATCTTAGGAAATCAAGGTTCAATATTCCAGTATCTAACCCTGGGAATGCACGGGTAGCAGATTACTGGATGCACACCGGAAAGGGTTTTGCAGTTGACATAGAACAAGAAGAAATGAAACCCACCGGAGGGCCATAGTCGTTTCCGTGAATCTGGCCGGCCGGAGATATAATAGAATGGGCCGGTTAAGTTGATTTTTGTTTCCATCATATGTTATTAAACGTACCCTGGCACCTGGCCTCCCTCCTTTTATCACTTTTACCATTGTTCCTAAACTTATTAAATCAACTATTATTTTCTTTTAACATTGTTATATATCATCATGTTTCCTTATAGTGCAAATCAAATTTCTTAGTTTGCATTTATTTTATCTTTTTATATTTATATTATTATTAGTTTTTGGACGCAAACCGAATTTATTAAAGCTAGTAAGGCGCTAGAAAAAATACAAAAACTATCTTGTACAAGAATAGTAAAAATAGCAAACAAAATAGACCACCATAAAATAAATAACAAACTTCTCCATTAGAAGGCGATGTATCCAAAGCAGGCGTATTCCTTGAACCTATCATAAAAATCAGTACTACTCGATAATTTATACTATTATTATTAGTATTAGTATTATAAATAATTATTATTAATAAAAGTAATTAACCCTAGTGATAATCTAATATTTATTATTTCTAATTTTTATAACTAAGTTTAGACACTTATTGTATTTGTATAAGATTTACTACTTTCCGTAATATACCATTACGACATACTTATATCTATCGTTTGTACTTATATTTATCTACATCTTAATATAGGTTTTATTTAAAAGCGAGTCGTCAAATATACTATATGCTTACATCTACAATCTCGATATATATTTTATTTTGAACTAATCCAAGTCCAATATAATATTTTTAACTTTTGATTCAATTTAACGTATTAACAATATAATTATAGTTGTGTCTGAAATAATAGATAGAGATGGAAAACTTGATTTCATTCATATATTTCAAACTATTACATGATATAAGTTATATATGGTAGAATAAGAGCGAAACCGATGAGCGTACTAATGAAGGTCTAATGTATGTCTACTCTGTCTTGAATATGCATTATAATTGAGAATATAACACTCTCTCCTAGACATTTTATATTATATACTATTAACATTATGCTACTGGATAATTTTAAGTCGATTCTTGAACATCGATATCAACTGATACTACATGATCAGGTATGATGCCTCATTAGAAAGCTTGCTAGGAAAATCCAACGAGACAAAACAATAACAACTAAGAAAAAAAAAGCAGTGTGTATAATACTCTCTCTCAATTTAACATGTATTATTTAGTCTGAAATCTAGTCTTCTACGGCAACTACGTAACTTGATCTTTGTAGGAATATTCTTTAATTTGAACAAGCCATGTTCCATTGTCTTCATATAATGTAATTCTCGTTGGTCTTCTTTTGATCGACTCCAATCCACATTCTTATTAAATAAGTTGCATCTTTGATCTTTCATGCAAGCTTTGTTGCTTCATTGATCGTCAAGTCTTGTGTTTCGCAAAAATATCAAGTTATAGTACTTCAATAAGTCTTGATGCTGATGTATTCTTAAAACCTTGGCAGGAAAAACCCCATTGGACAAAAAAACACAGCAAATGAAAAAATCAAGTGTAATTCAATATTCTCTCCCCTGAGGTATATTATTGTTCATTTTACACATTAACACAATTAACAATATATTTCAGGATGATGTTAAATCAATACTTAGAGGACTGTAAGATAAACCGATGCTCCTGGATCAGTTATGTTGTCTCGTTAAAAATCTTGCTAGGAAAACCCAATGGGGGTGAAACTTAGTGAAAGAAAAATAGTGCTACGTATTGGATTAGAACGTAACTATATTCTGCTAGCATATATAACTAGAGTTTAATATCAATTCTTGTGGTATTTATGAGATATATTAGTGATTTGATCGCGCTCAAATATGGTACTTCTTGACGAAGTACTTTTCCACCTTCTTGATAAGAATCATTTTTGTATCTCTTGTGGTATTTATGAGATGTATTACTTTAGTCTTGTGGTTGGTGCTAATATGAACCTTCGAAAAAAGTGAAAGAATGTGGTGGACTTGTTTGAAAATCGATTGGCTCTTTGGAAGGATAAAAATCGCTAGATAGGGGGAATATTAGTCTTGGTCAAAGTTGTCCTCGACTCTCTTCCGTTCTATTTGTTCTCCCTTTATAAGGCCCCGAAGTGTAACTTAAATAAATTGGAGAATTTAAGACTCAACTTTCACGCGAGGGGGGGGGGGGGGGGATCTCAGAAGATCCATTGGGTGAGCAAGTAGGTTAGTTCTTACAGCTTACCCAAACAATAAAAATATGTGGGATGCTCATTCTTACCCGAGCTTGGTGCATTATTTTTGGGATATTAAAAGAGCTCAAGAGTCTAAATTTTTTTGAGTTAATTGAGCTAAGCCTTTAGGTTTCAATGGGGAATAACCTTAATGGGTGTGTGGTGGGAGGGGGGGGGGGGGTTGTTTATTTTTTTTCGTTTCTTTTGGTTTGCTGGGTTGTTCTTTTTTTATCTATATTCTCATAGAGCTCGTTGCTTGAGATAAATTGCTCTTAAAAGATTGCTTTTTATTTTTGAATGATCAATGAACATAGAATTGTCCGATATTTCGTATGGGGTGACTCAATACAAAAGACCACCATCAGCTGACCCAACCTAACCGCACGGAGTCTTTAAACACACCCAAGTTATTTACAGTTTCGAGGAAAACCCACCGTCTGAAAGCCCACTGCTGGTAAACCCGATCGCTCACCAGAGTCTACAAGATCCCGATCTTTCTTCATAAAACCTCATGTCTCATAACAATATTACTCAGAACAAAGATAAAACCCGAGTCACTTGAACACCAAATGTTCATATTTACCACTTTAACAACAAACCATTAGCTAAAAAATTGCCTTCTAATGATTTTTTTTTTTTGTTAGTATCAAACATCTTGACTTCATCCTTTTTATTTTATATTTTACAAAAAAGCCGCTCCAAACAATCCCAATTGTTCCCATCGTCTTCATTTTCTTCGACACTCTCTTCATCAGTTTTTTGGGACTTCGACTCAAGCACCGTCTTCTGCCCTCATCTTCTTCACCGATTTTTCTATCCCTTTCGATCCTTCTGCGCCATCATCTACATCAGCCTTAATTGGATCTTGTACATCAGTCTTTGGTTCGTCTACATCGGTATACCTAAATCCCTGTAATTATTAATTTCTACCTGCAATTTCACAATTAGCAATCTTCCCCTATCTTCAATTTATGATTTCTGGTTATATAACCGTTAGATGTGTTGTTTGCTCAAATGTCTGTGTGAAAAAATCGAATTTGTTTACCGTATTGGAAGTTGTTTAAGATGGAATACTGATTGAATTGGATTTAGCAATCCTCCATTCCTGAAACTGTTTACATTTGATCTTATGAGTAGTTGAATACTTAGTTGAATACTGATTGAATAAATCAATGAACTTCCGCTAGTTGCCAACCTGTCACTCTATCCGTTTTTCCAGTAATCTCCTTCGTATATTGTCTCTTAACCTTCTCTGTTGCTAATGCACATATCATAGTGAAATCTCATATGGTTTGTGTAATATTCTGTAACTGTGTGACTGCAAAGTGCAAACTTCATAATTAAACGTATTTGGAAGGAGTTATCAGTTATGTCAAAGTTTGTAACGTTAAATTCTAATTTAGGCTGATGCTAACGGAATTACCGTTGATTATTCGAAAGTGCAAGTTATATGGTCTTGTAGTGATCTGTTTATCTGTTTGATTCAAGGTGAATGATAGCTGCATAAGGAACTTATAGAATGGGTTTATCATCTGCTGCTACCACCACTCTCAGTGAACCACTGAAATTTTGCATATTTGATCTAAGAAGAGGACAACATGAAGGGGAGGAATTGGAGAAGATTTTGTTCTTCTTCCCTGCTGACTTGCCGTTCCCGGCTCAACTTTCTGTGGTTGGGCTCAGTGAAGGACTCATCACTTTCACAAGGTCAGCTGCTACTCATGATCATACCATACTTTGGCTAAACAGTTTTGAACATTTTTGACAGAAGCCTATAAATCTGGTTTGATTGTGTTTTTGCAGAATTTTTTCTCCTGAAGCAGCTTGTGAGGTTATAGAAGCAGAAATGCATTCGCATGTGTTCTTTGAGGCAGAACCTGATATTTGGATGGTGATGGTAAGTGTTTTTTCATTTAGAACATTATTAATGCTTGTCATCTTTTTGGATAATTTAAAAATAACCAGATTCGGGGTCTCTTTTACTCCACGAATATTATCTACAATAACAATAAGAAATAGGCTGTTCATTACTTATGTAAAAGTCATTATGTAAAAGTAATATATACAAATTCTTTTTTACTGTTGATAAGAAATAGTCTAATTGTGGTAGGTTGTTGCAAAAAGCAAAGAGACAGAAGCCATATGGAGAATTGAAGCACTACGCAGTGTTCTTAAGGAAATACACTCTCTTTTTGTTATGTTCCATGGTTCTATAAGAATGTTGCTTGATAAAGAACCTGGTGGAGGACTAATTCGTGGTCATTTGTATACCTTCATCATGGATTACCTTACTGGTAAGCCCTTTTCTGATTAATATCCTACATGGAGCATATAGAATATGTTTTATTTATTTTTTAAATATTTCGGAGGTTCCTAATTGTAATCATATCAAAAGTGGCCTCCATTGGAGTTTTGTTGCTGTGGTAATGCTGAATTTTCTGTTTCAAGTGATTCTCCAATGAATCTAGACCTTTTTCTCATATATGCATTTTTGTTCTTGAGGCAGATTTTCTCATTGGCAACAAGTTTTTGTTACCTAATTTTCGGGACTCTTTAAAGGAACGTGGGACTGTACAGATGTTGACTGTTGGACGGGAGGCTGCTATTGAAGTACAGGTTAGATTGACATCATGCTTCTTCTAATAATTCTAACAAGCATATATAATCACAAAAAACAGGTTTTGGCATAGATTTCCAAAAGCAAGTTTTTTGTTGTTATGGAGGAGTTATGCAAAATAGTTTTAATATCTAATTAAAAGAGCATAAAGAAATTGGAGGAAGAAGCAACAGAGTGGAACAAAATCTTCAAATTTTCTTTATTTAGGCATATTTTATTTTCTTTTATTTAAATCTGTGGGCATTTAGTAAATATTCTCGAACTCTTTTACAATTTAGTTAACTTACTTCTCGTTTGTGCAGTCTCTTGTTGGTGCATTAGACTCATGCATGGCAAACACCTTAGGCTACTCAGTTATCTTGTTTCAGGACCTGCTGGTCTCTACAACACTAACACCTGTATGTTGTTTCTTTCATTCCTAATCTTTCTTCTCTTTTTCTTTCTCTCTCTCTAGTCTCACACACACACAGAGACAAACAGAGTGAAACACCTACTCATTTCCTTGTGTGAATCAGTAATTATTTTGATGTACTTCAGGATGACACTGTGAATCTTTTTACATACGGTACCCTAAGGTTGACCCCACGTATGCTATCTTCTGGAGGAAGTACATGGTCTTACCTGCGAAAAGGGAGTGCTTCTTCTCATGCCGAGTCAGCATCAGATCGCTTGCATGGATTACAGGATGCCTCTTCTGTAAGAGGTGATAATTATCAAATTGTGAGGCCGTTGCAGCATGGAAAGTGGTCCAAAGGGAAAGATGGGTTTCTAGTTACCGATATTTGGGGTGTAGAAGTTGGTAATTTGGTTCCCACCACCCCAACAATTTGGCTTCAGCAAATAGAGCATAAGATGTATCTTTGTGCTTATCAGCATAAGGGCCTCACCATAATTCTTCTTATACCTGTTACATCTATGCTTAATGGGGAGGAAGGGATCTCCATGTTGAAGCAACAACTTCTTGAAAATGTCAGTTTTCTATCCTTGATCTGTACACATATTTGAGTATGTTTTCAAAGTGATTCTGTGATATTTAATGATTAGAACAAAATATTAATCAATGCTGTAGAACATAATGTTTGGATGCATTTTTGTTGTACGGAGTTGCAATAACTAGTTAGGTAAGGGGCTATTAGATTAATAGCTAAATATAAATCTTGCTATTTTAAATATACATCATTTAAAAAATATCTACATAGTTAATATAGTTTTATGGTAGATTATAAGCTTTTACATAGGTGGAAACATAATAAGTTATGGAAGAAATCATGAAAATAGTTAAGCTTTTAGGCCTGGCTCATCCTTCTGTGATTAATCTGTCTGTTTGGTTGTTTCCAATACATGCATAGATTTTTTATTAATTTTTTTTTATCATTGTCACATTTGGAAGAAACTGTCTGCCAATTGTCTATACATATTTGGAAAAAGTATTTGCTCTACTTTTGTTTTAAGTGGAAAAAAGAGGGGTATCAATGTATCATAGTCATATTATGTGGATAAATACGAATTTTATTTTGAATTGGTGTATATATGATAATATTTTTCATTGCTGAATATGATATTATGCAAGTTTCAAGGGATATATTTGAAATCACCTGTTTTACTAATTATAGATCTTAAATTCTTTGTTTTGTTTTTTATCTTTTTCCTGCCAGGTGTCTTCAAAGATATATAAAGTTGAGGAGAAGCTTTCAAAGGGATGGGGTGGTGAGAATGCTTATCATGTCAAAGGGTATCGTTACTTGCTAGTGGACAGTGACCGAAACTTATCTCGAGCTTCCCCCTCTGGGAAAGTAACTACCTTAACAAAGGTCAAAGTCGTCTTTTATTAATTTCCTCGTTACAACTTATTTCGTTTTTCCAATTTCTACTATCTGTATATCATCTGTCTGTAATTCGTTTACAGGAATCATTACTCACTTTAAATAAGGTCCGGGAAGATGTTGATTTGGAAAGAAACAGAACAAAAGCAGACGATTTAGAAATATGCATTAGAGCAAAAAACAATTCCTGGGTGATTGCTCAGGCTGCAAGAGGGAAACAACTTTATATAGTTCTTGAAAAGGCCAACGAAACTCTTCTCTATGCATCAGAAGCCGTTGAGAAGTTCAGTGACAGGTAACTCGTCCACGGATGACTATTTCGTTCATGACTCCTTTCAAGATTAAAATGACTGAAAATAAAGTAGATACATATCTCAGTTGATTTAAATTCACAGAAATCCATGAGATTCTTTTGATTTAGTTTCCTAATATCATGTAGGTACTGCAATGGAGCATTTTCATTGGATTAAAAGCCGCTCGAGCTACTATGGTTCATGTTCCGCGTTCATCAGCTCCTCTAAGTAAGGTTTTTATCCCGATAGTACAATTAAACATATATGCACATATTGTTTTGAAGACCCGGGGAGAGTAGGGAGTCATACACTCATATGCTGATAGATTAATGGAATGGGAGACAATAATGTACACCGTAAAATCTCGGGTAGTAAGCTAAATTCAGGATTTGTGGTACTGAAAATGTAATGTGTTCCGGTGATGTACCTGGAATTTGGTTTGATTTTGTTGTTGATAGGTTGTATGATTTTTGGTAGGAAAAAATTGGTCTGGCAAGAATGATGAATACAAGCATGCAAAACGATGTTGTTTGACTAACTAATAAAAATGGAAGAAAGTTGGTCGTTGCAAAGAACATTAGAAGTTCATTTAGCTCCATGACCGCAAAGCTAGAGACTTCGTTTAGGTTGTAATGTTTCGATCCTCTTTGGGTAGTCTATAACTTGATACACTTGCACACATGTTGATGCATGTGAGGGACCTTCGGCTTTAAGGATGCCTTTAGGTCGCTTACACACATTCAAGGTACATGATGCAGTCTGATTATGTAGGTTGTGTTTGAATAACTTTGTTTTCTCGTTGTCGCGTTTTGATTTGTTAAAACTAACCTAGGTTGCTTTTTTAAACTGTTCAACAGTAGAGAAAACTATACAACCAAAGTTAATTTTTTAACGGTAAATCTATACCATTATTCATCGCAGGATTCAAGACTTTTAAGAACATCATTATATAGACCAAATATATCAGCGAGACAGACGGATGTGTCCCGTTAATATGTCCTATTAAATAGAGATACTGTACTTTTTGTTTATAATTCTTTTTGTTTTTTGAACGGCAAATTTGGATTACTGACGGGGACATAACACCACCTACTCGATCATTTTCAATCCACATTAGGAGGAAACTTACCACTGGTGAGAAAACCTCCTGATCCAACTTGTAACTCCTATTTTTTTAATTCTTTGTTACAAGTGGGACTTGAACCCACGACCTCTTGATAAGGGGTCATACACCTTTACCACTAAGCTAAACTAGTGGATGTAGAGATACCGTACTAAATAGCACACATTCACTCTCATATGTTTAGAAGAAACCCCCTTTAAATAGGGGATACTTTAATAAATTAAGGTGTGTATTTTTCCTTTCTTAGCCTTACCTTTTTAGCCGGTCACGTCTACGTAATGTAGTCTTTTTAGCCTTGCTTTCTTGGCCGGTCACGCCTACGACTCTAGGTAATGTATTATGATTGATTCATTTTGATTGATGGTTATTGTAGTCTTTTTAGCCTTGTCTTCTTGGCCGGCCACGCCTACGACTCTATGTAATGTATTATGATTGGTTCATTTTGATCGATGGTTATCATAATGTATATCTTATTGGCTAGCCACGCCTACGACTCTACGTAATGTATTATGATTGGTTCATTTTGATTGATAATACGTAATGTATTATGATTGGTTTATTTTGATCGATTGTTATCATAATCATCATAATGTATAGGCGGGATTTTGTGATCATTCTGGTAAAATTTAAGGTGCGGGATTTTGTGATCATTCTGGTAAAATTTAAGGTTACACGTAATGTATTATGATTGGTTCATTTTGATTGATAATACGTAATGTATTATGATTGGTTCATTTTGATCAATGGTTATCATAATCATCATAATATATAATGTATAGGCGGGATTTTTGTGATCATTCTGGTAAAATTTAAGGTTAACATAAATAAAGGTCAACATGTTAACGTTTTCGATTTTTCCTATTTATTCTACTTCAATTTCAAAATTAGATAGAATTTTTTTAGTCTTTTAAGACAAAATATCTTCTTTAGTGACATTTTTAGCTTTCTAGAAGTAGATAGATCTATTTATAGTTTTTTAAACAAAAATTGTGTTATTTAGTGACATTTTTAGTTTTTTTTTTTATGAGTGTTACATATAAGAAACTAAAGAATCAATATAAAAAATCAATACAACTTACAAAACAAACTTTTCACATGTAAAAGTTAATATGTAAACTATGTAAAACTTAGGGTAAAGATCATGTGAAAACCCCTCCTTAGCCTAAAAACCTAAAAACCACTTAAATGAAGGTTAATAAAGTAATTTAATATTTAATTTTTAATAATATTATCAATACCACTCCCCCCTCATGTTTCATATATTTACAACACCCCCTCTTCTTCACACCCCCTCCCCCCCCCCCCCCCCCTCCGTGTTGCATATATGCAACATAATTATTTTGCACATATATAACCCCTAACCCGCATCCATCCCCCCCCCCCCCCCCCCCGGTGTTGCATATATGCAACATAATTATGTCACGTATTATATAACCCATAACCCACATCTCAGCCACCCCCCACCACCCCCACCCACCCCCCGTGTTGCATATATGCAACATAATTATATTGCGTATATACAACTCCTAACTCACCCCGCCACCCCCCCCCCCCATTCACCCACCCACCCCACCCACCCGTGTTGCATATATGCAACATAATTATATTGCATATATATAACCCTAACCCGCATCCCAGCCACCCCCCCCACCCACCCTCGTGTTGCATATATGCAACACAATTGTGTTGCACATATACAACCCCCAACCCGCACCCACCCACTCGTGTTGCACATATACAACAACGAATAGTCTAAACTTAGATACGAGATTATTGATATTGTCACTCGATGCGCGGATCGTTTAAGATCTCGTCCGAGTAAGCTTACTTTACTCCGCGACAATCTACTTGCTATTAAAGGTAGTGGTTTTTACAAATATTACACGTTGCCACTGTTATACTTTATGGATTTAGAGTTGTGTGTGTATGCAATATAATATCTATTAGGTTTATGTGTCGACATATTTTTTTTTCAATTATATTATGTTTATGCAGTATGAATACATGTTGTATATATGCAACATCCCTACATTCTTCGTTTATACAACTCCAATTTACATAGCATGATGTATTTTAACTAAACGGGACAAGCAAGATGCAAAATCCCAAAAACAAAGTACAAAGGTAGGTATTTTACACCACATTCACAAATACAAAAATTACAACAGACTACGATAAAATTCAATGTAGCAGGTTCACACGTTGAGCTAATGAATCCCTTGTAGGCTCAAGCAATGAACCGCCTCTCCAACTCCAATTTACTATGTTTCTTTGGCTTTAACTTGGGATCATTTCCATCACTTTAACTTCTTTATTTATCTCACAATCATATGAATCTGGGAACCTATTCATGAGATTAAAGTTGTCAATCCATCTGTCCCACCAAAATTTAATTGAGTTTCCATCCACTTGTGTCATTAAGATGGAATTCTGGAAGTGAAACGATTTGGTATATATCTTTTACTTTTTCGTCCTGAAATTTACACATCGACATTATATTAAAATAATATTGTTTACAACTTTAAAATAAATATGTATATACTTATGATGCATATATGCAACATGATTGTGTTGCATATATGCATCATGATTGTGTTGTGTTGCATATATGCAACATAGTGTGTTTGACATGGTTGTGTATATGCAACATGACTGTATGTTGTTTATATGCAACATAACTGTATGTTGTTTATATTCAACATGACTATATGCTGCATATATGCAACATGATTGTATGCTGCATATATTCAACATGACAGTATGTTGCATATACTCAACATGACTGTATGTTGCTTATATGCAACATGATTGTATGTTGCATATATTCAACATGATAGTATGTTGCATATATGCAACATGACTGTATGTTGCATATATGCAACATGACTCTAAAGATGAAGTTGAATTCAAAGTTGAACCAGAAACAAAAATTAAACAGTAAAGATGAAGTTGAATTCGGCCAGTGGAGGTTTTGTTCAAAGTTATGATCATTAGTAGCTATTATAGTAGATAAGTTATTAATAATATGTAATATAAATAGGCTACTAACATCTTCCACTGAAGGATAAGTTGCATATCACAAAGAAAACAAAAGAGCTGCAGGTGGGAATAAAAAAGTAAACAAAATCATTCTTTGACAAACTTTTCAGTAGTAAAGATCTTTTATAACAGAATGATATTAGTAAAAAAATTAAAACTACCTGAAGTACAGATGCAAGCAAAGGGAGCTGCATAAGACATTAATCAATCCATTTGATAAAGACATATAAAATGAAGATAAAAAAAATACAAATTACAAAAAGCATATCCAAAGAGAACCTAAAAAGACATACATTTTTAAGGAAGACGTGGAAAATTTTGAAAATTCAAAGAGTTAAAAGCTGGCATTTCATCGAACAACTGCAGTCCAATAGATTCAAATACTAAACAATGTATCACGAAAACAAAAATCAAACACTAAATCAGAAGAAAAATCAATCGAACCAAATAAAAGGGCAAAGGAGGTAGTGAATCGAAACCACTGTAAAGATTAAACCATCTACAATATCAATGGAATCGATAATCGTTAAGCATACTCACAACAGCCGATCGAAAATTTACCTGGAGTACTACTGAAGGGCGCCAAAAACTTTTTCATCATCAATGATGACTTAATCTTAAGCATGACAAAAGAAAACTGAAAGAAGAACACGTATGGTATACGTGTAAAACAAATAAATTCGAAGTTGAGTAATTGATGAATTTACACACGATAAATCAGGTTTTGCTGGTGATTATTTTGAAGAAAATGACATCTCAAACATGAAATATTCTTCTGGACTTCTATCTTCACCATTGAGGATGTCATCATCACAATTTGGAGCCAATCCAATTATGAACTCTAAGTACATGTATAACAAAGCCTAATCAGTTCAACAATAACGAATAAGAATATTTGTACAAATTAGGTACTAAAAATTTATGCAACATACAACAAAAAGTAATACTATGAAGCTGTATTTTGAAAATATCTATAAATTGCCTACACATCTTAACAACCATGACCAAGAAACAAAGCAAGTACATGTATAACAAACCTTAATCAATTAAACAATAACGAAAACATTAATATACATATGACAATATTTCATTGTACTGCTCAATCGTTAAATTGAGGTAAAAAAAATTCAGAACCCTAACCAATTTAAACAATCGTTGAGGCAAACAATAAACTTATCTAAAACTCAGATACAGACACAAAGAAAATCGTTCGAATCCGATAAAAACAACCTGAAGGTCATGTAATCGAAATACATCGCTAACCTTTCACTGGAGACGATTGCGTCGATAGGTTGATCTGAAACAATGAAAGAGGGATAGAGAATCGAAACAGGTTATGTTGATGAAGCGTCTAAGCGAATACCTGATCGGAGGTCGCCGGAGTGGCGATCGGAGGTCGCCGGAGAGGCGATCTGAGGTCGCCGGTTTCTTCAAGATCTGTGTTGGAGGAGGTCGCCGTTTTTCTTTCACATGTACGACATGCGTGGATAGATTAAAAAAAAGAGTTTAATAAATAAAAGAAGGTTTTTAGGTTTTTAGGATAAGAGGGGTTTTTAAATGAACCTTACCCGTAAAACTTAATATGTAAAAGTTAATATGTAATAATGTAGACTATGTAAAACTTAATATGTAAACTAACAATCTTCTCGTATGAAACATAATTCATGTGTGGAACTTTATATGAAAGACAATCAGTTGATTCCTAATTCCCCAGTTTTGTTTTAGATGTTCTCAGTGAACATTCCCATCAATATATTACATATACTTATAATTCATAAAGGGTACGTGTAGATTTATTGAAATGTATCAAAGGCACATAGCTAACTATTAGACCCTATAAACAGCCTAATACAACACCCACGTACTTTCTTCCACTAATTACACACTATATACATATATGTCATACTTGATCACCATCTCATCTTGGACTAAGGAGCACGGCTTAAATTAAGTAAACTAACTCATGGAAACACGGTTAACTTTTTCATCTCTGTCCTTTCGACCTCAACTGCAAGACACTTGTTGTGCCCTCTCCAGTAATCAGCCATTTCGTTCAACTTCCCCGGCCCCATAATATCACTTCTCGACCCTTTAATCGCAGCCGTCGATATGTTATACTTGTCGTCTCTCTTTTTCACCAACTCCGGTTTCACCATGCATCGGAGATCCTCCTGGGGTGACATCATCAGCGACGGTGCCCCAATCGGCAGCTTATCTCCTTCAAATCAAATCAATCATCAAACTAAATCTCATTATACATATATAATAATCATGCATGAACGATGTTTAATTATCAACTTAATTCACCTCTATCGGTTTGCCAGGTGCACCAAAACTTCCCATATGTATTAGCTAGGTTTTCGAGCTCCGGCTTCGCTACGGCTTCCGGTACCCTTGGTTGCACCAACAACCCTGATTGTATCTGCAGAGTTCATGTATATGTAAACACTTTTTTTTTTGGTGTAATTTGACAATAGGGGAAACGTGGAATTAGAGGGCTTGTTTGAATAAGGTTGTGTTTGGCGCACTAGCTGATAAGCTAGTCTGCTAGCTGATAAGCTAGCTGCTAGCTGATAAGCTAGCTGCTAGCTGATAAATTATAAGCTAGCTGATAAGCTAGCTGATAAAAAATAACGTTTGGTAAAAACTAGCTGATAAACTAGCTTAAAAATATAAAATAACATAAAAGTACATGTCATAAATGTAAATAAAGATATTTATTTATAAGTTAGGGAAGGGTAAAATTGGAAATATTATAAAAGCTAGTTGAAAAGCTAGTTGAAAAGCTACTCCAACTAGCTTTTCAAAAGCTAGCTTATAAGCTAGCTTATAGCTTATAAAGCTAGCTTTTTGATGTTATCAAATCGGGGCTTTTAAAAAAAGCTAGCTTATTAAAAAAGCCCCGTTTGGTAACGTCAAAAAGCTAGCTTATAAAGCTAGCTGATAAGCTAGCTTATAAGCTAGCTTATGGCGCGCAAAGTGCTTTTTATTATCAAAAAAGAAAAAAAAAGTTTATTTGCTTATGACTTTTATGACTTTTTTAAAATGAGTTTTAAAAAAATGTTTGGATTTGATTATTTAAAGGGAAAATTTCATAGAAACATAACCAACTCTCAATTTTGTTCCAATTAGGTCACTTAAACTTTTTTTTGTTCCAATCAGGTCACTCAACTTTAAAATATGTTCTAATCCTAGATAAATGACTTGATTAGCAGGTAACCTTATCAATTTTATAAAAAAAACTGATTTTTTTATAAAAAATAAATTTTTATTAAATCGAATTTTTAATAAAAATGATTTTTTATAAAAAAATCGAAATTTTATAAAAAAACGTTTTTTTTATAAAAACGAACTTTTATATAAAAAACGTTTTTTTATAAAAAACAAAAAAAAAACGTTTTTATAAAAAAACGTTATAAAAACGTTTTTTATAAAATAATTCGTTTTTATAATAATACGTTTTTATAAAATTTCGATTTTTTATAAAAAAAATCGTTTTTATTAAAATTCGATTATAAAAAATTAGTTTTTTTTAAATTCCTTTTTTTATAAAAAAATTCTTTTTTTATAAAAAATTCAGTTTTTATAAGGTTACATGCTAAATAGGTCATTTATCTAGGATTAGAACATATTTTAAAGTTTAGTTACCTAATTGGAACAAAAAAAAGTTTGAGTGGCCTAATTGGAACAAAATTGAAAGTTGATTAAGTTCTACAAGTTACCCCTTATTTAAATGGATAAGTGTTTTTATATGTGAAATAATTTAAAACAGGTTGGATGGGTATAATAAGGGTATAATAGTAATTGACTACTAAAAAAATTATAAGTAATTTTAAAAAAACTCGAAAAAGTTGACGGTACGTTGAATATTGTTACCTCATAGGCATGAGAGTGCCAGAGTTTTTGTTCATGAGATGGCAGAGTGTTAAAAATACGATCAGAGACTATGTATTCGACTCCGATGAGTCTACCGGAGGAGTCGTCGGAGTCATAGACGGCGCACTGGAGGAAATCCTGGTTGATTCGGGTGACAAAGTGGTGGGTCTCGATCTGACGAGACATGTCCTGGGCGTAGATGGCGAAAGTACACACGTGTTGACTCATTTGCTTGATGGGTTTCAGAGACTGCAGCATCTGAGCTCCTTTGTCCAGCATCTGTGTCCCCAGCGACATCGGCTTTCCCGGCGGGACGCCGTTCTTCTGGGTGTTGGCACCGTTTGTTGGATAGGTGGAAGCCATTAATTAAAATGGCCGGTAAAATTATTAAGTGGATGATATTGAAGTGTATATATATATGTTGAAGGTGTGTGGTTAATTAAGATGTTGAGGTTATACTTATATGAGATGGCCGTGGGCGGGGGGTTGAGTCATGGTGAAACGTACGTGGGTGATCTGACAGGTGGTGAAGGATATGGGACACATGTAAGGGTAGCTAATGCTGTCGTGGTGTTTGCCTTGACGTTTGAGTTTCATGCATCATGCATATTCATCACTTTTTGTTTTTTGTTTTATGTTGGTCTACAAACATACTACTCAATTATTTATATATTCATTCAGTCTACCTACGTATCTTTTATAACGGTAAATTAGTGCATTCATACTCTCCTCTAACTTACATACTAATACTCTTGTTAAAGGATTAAACATAAGATCTTTATCAAATACACATGCCTCTTAGGCCATCAATAGTGAGCCCTGAAGGGGTCGTTTTCGTCCAAAACGTCCTAAAGACCACCCCGGAGGGCGTGATGGGGTGGGGGGAGGGAGAGAGGGTGGTTCCGAGGTCCGTGAAGATTTCAACGGCCGATGTTTATTTCAATGTGGTGGGTCCCATTGACATAATTTACAAACAACACATTTTTCTATTTAATTTACATAAACAAACTCAACCACATTATATAAATCATCCATACTTGATAAAAAATTTCACACTGTTCACACCTCTCTTAAACTTTCTTCATACAAACCAATCTCACCACTTTCTCAAGACGGTGTCTCTTCCATAGACCCCCGAAAATGAATGGAATTGGGCTCAAGCAGTCAAGCGTGGTTCGGACATTTCAAACAACCTTAACAACCATTGTACGTGTCGATTTTTTCTACTCGATCAAAATAATTTAGTGAACATTTTCATATTAAATATTACTTTGTTTAGGTGACTCATACAAGTAGCATATGCAAATTTTTTGGAGTGACGTTGGTGTCGTGAAGTTTTTTCTTGTCTTATGGGTTGCGACCCCTACCGTGCAGTTGAGTCACTGACCTACAAATGGAGAAACATAATACATAAAATCACAAAGTTCTATTCCCTCTACAAAGCCCGAAACGAGAATCAACATGAGAACGTGTTGACCGACATGCTACGATCAACAAACTGGAAGGGACTTCGAACATTAACCGATATAGGAGTTGCTGAAACGAAACAATGTTTTTGTTCGACCCCATCCCAATATTTTTATTTTAGCTTTTTTAATGTAATGTTTAATTTTAGTTATGTCTTAAATTTAGTTTTTAATGTAGTGGTATAAATTTGAATTATGTTTTTTATTTTAAGTGTTTTAATTATGTTTTATTTAATAAACTTTTTAATCTATTAATTAATTATTCAAAATAATAAATAAAAATAAAAAATTAATAATTAAGTAAATTATATCCCCCGTAAATATTTTTTTTTACTTTCACTAAACCCGTTGACATTCCGCACATTGCCCCATCAGAAGTCCGAAATTTGAATATTACAATTTCAAGATCGGTGACGATTAAGTGATTAACTTAAGGGTGCTACTAAATGTACCAAGATGTTGACTAAATTTTCTTGGAATTTGTTACTTCTTAGTTTTTAATGATTCATTAAATGTATCAATAATGTAATAATGATGTAATGATTACATATGTCTTTTAAATATTATTTTATTTTTATTTACCCTTATACTTTTTTTTAACAGCAATTATATTCACCAAAGACAAAACACCAAACACCATACAAACCTGAGTGAGAAACTGATTTCGTAACCAAGAACAATAAAACATTTATGTCAGCTATAAAATAGGTTCATTCTAATTTATATTCTAGTGGGTAAATGTTTAAGTATAATAAATATATATTAGCTAAGAGTAATTTGTGTCGAGCATGTCAGAAAAAATCAAACTATAAAATTAAAGGAAAACATTTATAAAAGAATTAGATAATATTTATAAAAAGGCCTTTTGTAAAAAATTATAATAAAAAGAAATTTTCAATAAATTGCTGTTAAAAAAGTAGATAATATTTATAAAAAAACTTTTTATAAAAATTGTAATAAAAGGAAACTTGCTAGAGTTTTTCAATAAATTGCTATTAAAAAATAGATAATGTTTATAAAAGCCTTTTGTAAAAAATTATAAAAAAAACATCTACCCAATAAAAATAAGAGTGAGAAATGAGAGTTTCAAGAAAAATATAATAATTACCTCATTATTAAGCCCATTTGACTAAAGTTGGTATATTTATCAAAATAAGTTGGTACATTTATCTTTACCCTTAACTTAATCTCATAAAGTCTTTAACAATTCATTAATCAATTTCAAGATCAGAAGTCTTTAACAATTCATTAATCAGTTGGAAGAAATACATAAAAATGGCATCTTCTTCGCGATTCCAATCATATTCTTCTTCACATGAATGTACCCCTCTCCGAGATTTCGCCTCATTCTAATTAGGTTTCTCTCTCTGATCGGTATCCTAGGTTTCTCCCTCTTCCTCGTTTCAATTTCCATGGATGTACAAGTCGGTGAAGCCGCAAATCAGCTGAAGAAAGACGTGTATTCGGTGTGGGCGCTTCCACCGGAAGATGTGACGGATAGGGTGAAGAAATTGATGGTTGGCCTCCGATCGGAGTTCGGGGGGCCTGAGTTTGAGCCGCACGTGACTGTCGTCGGAGCGATCAGCTTGACGGAGGATGAGGCACGTGACAAGCTAAAGAAGGCCTGTGAGGGTTTGAAAGTGTATAACGCCACCGTGGAGAAGGTGGCCACCGGAACTTTCTTTTATCAGTGTGTGTTTTTGTTACTCCATCCAACCAAAGAGGTAAGGTTTCAATCGAATTCACATGTGAAATATAACAGTCGGAATTGTTTTGAATTGTTTAGATTATATTTGAGCTTGTACTCTAATCAGTAATCACAATATTAGTTGTTCTGTTGACAAGATTATAGATCAAAATTGTAATGTGAAAGTATTAGTTTGACTTTCCGGTAATCAAAGAGGCTGAACCAGGATAAGGATACACCATCAGAATTTTGTCAATTTTTTATGTAGTGGACCCAAAAAGTCAAAGGGCTGTTTGACTTTGACTTTTCCGACCTTTGAAAAAGTCAGGGCCATTTGAATTAGTCAAAGGGGTATTTGAGTTTGAAAAGTCAAATGGCCGTTCCTATTTACAAACAACTGTTTGCAAGTGGCATGAGATTAGATTGGAGATTGCTTGGGAATATACCATCCCTAAGAAAAACACGAGTTGGACCCTTAGTTTTAGCCAAGGTTGTAAAAAACTTTGGTGATAGCTCGGCGGTGGGTTAAGGGATTAATCGGCAATTAATCGTCCTTGATAGGGTTAATCGGTGATTGATCGGTAATCGGTTAATGGCCGTTAATCGGCAATTAATCTTCCTTGATAGGATTAATTGGTGATTGATCGGTAATCGGTTAATGGCAGTTAAGCGATTAATCGGAAGCTTGGCAGGATTTTTACTACCATGGTACTTTTAGCTGGTAGAGAAGAGAACTTTATTATGACCCTGTGGTTCTGCAGGGTAGTAATATAACAGTAAACTTCTTCAACCATTTCACTTTTGGTTTCTCACTGCAGAGTGATTAAATCTGCCTGCAGCCACTCACTCTTTCAAGTTAAATGTTTCTTCTGCATTTTCTTGAAAGTAATGGTGTTTTTGCAACAAAAGACTGGAAAATCTTATCTCGTTAGTTGAATTAATCTAGGCAATTAACTTTGATCATGTTATATTAAAAAGTTTAAAGAATGATGTGAAGTTTCATAATATTTTACAATTTCTGGTGTGTTGCATTTCACAAATTCAGGTCATGGAGACTGGTGCACACTGCTGGGCTCATTTTGGTTTCAGTAGTCCAACTCGTAAGTTGTACTTTCTTTTCTAATTTGTTTAATTTTGGATGCCATCATCTCTAATGTTCATTTTCAATTTCTTGTGTTAATGCAGCTTATATGCCACACCTAAGCATCCTTTATGCGGATTTAACTGAAGAAGAAAAGAAAAGAGCTCAAGAGAAAGCCAATGCTCTTGATGAAACTATTAAAAGCCTAAAGTTTCCCATAACGCGTCTTGCTTTGTACAAAACAGACACAGAAGACAAAACACTTAAATCCTGGGAGAAGGTGTCTGAAGTCAGACTCCAAGATAACTAGGTATCATGTTTGTGATGTATGTGTTCCTGTAAACAAGGGAGGTTTTCTCGAACCTCAGGTCTTTCTGGGAGCAACCTTTTTATCCCTTGGGATAGAAGTAAAGTTTGTCTTCATCTCACACTCTGAGACTTATTGTTGAGTTGGATTTTATTGAATATGTTTGTTTGTTTATGCTTGTGATGTATATTATAACTAATTAGTGAGTGCTCTTCTCATCTGTTTCCTTTGAATAAATTGTTAATTACACATTTCAGCTTCCACAAAGTTTGTATCTTTTATATAATTATATTTCATTCTTGCATTCCATCAGCAAATTTCTCATTCCTTGGGGGAGAAGCCAATGACAATATGACATTTACATTTCTTGTTTTGGGTAACCAGCAAAAACAGGTAATTCACCGTGCTTTATACACCTTCACAGTAAATGATTTCGACTTGCTTGTTCCTGATCTTTGGAGATGGCAAACAGGCTGTCAGGCTGTTTTAGGTGACGGGTCAAAATGAGATGGGTTGGTACGAAACCCTTTTTATTTTTGGCAAAAGGTTTGATTTTTCTGTATGTATGGTTACAACAATTATATTATTTCAATAACAGTCTACTTTTTTATATAGAAGTCTTCTTGAGGTTTTATGCATTAAAAAGAAACTGTGGTGTCAACTCATTTAATCTTTCTAAGTTATCTCTTTGACCCGTTAGAGAATTGTCATAACACAAATCTACCGATAATAAGTAAATGGGTTGAATTATTACCTGTAAATTGAACTCATCCTTTTATGGGTTCAACACTTCAACATTAAAATAACTATTAAACTAAAGATGAAACGCTAACTGCATTATTTGGTTTGTTAATATCTATCAAAAGCTTCCTATGATTCAGTGCATTAAGTTTGTGTAACTTTTTGTTATCATAAACATTACACATAAGAAAAGACTTTGAGAGTAATAGATCAGTTACAACTATATCATATCTTACATCCATATAGCATTAGCATTGATCAGTAGTGATTTAAGCTTGTTTTCCAGGAAAAGAGTGTACAACTCATTAGCACCCCCAACAAGCTTCTCCCCTATGAAGACAGCTGGCACACTGGGGCTGCATCCCAGCTCCAGTAACTCTTCCTCTATCCTGTTCCCATTAGCTAGCTCATCAAGCTCATAAATCGTAGTCTTAGCTCCAAATTTCCTAATGAGCGCTATGGTCGAGTGGCTTATACAACATGTTGTCTTGCTGAATACCACCACTGGGTTCTCAGATAGCAGGCTATTCACTGTGGTCATCTTTATATGTATGAGATGTTTGGTTGCTTACTGTTAAGTGTTATAGCTCTCTTAAGGTTTATTTATACTTGGTTTTTGTTAATGTAACATCACATCAGAAATCTGAATATTTGAATAGTGCTATATATGGACAATGTGACAATGCCTTTTATTGATTTAAGCGAATAATCCCAATATATGGATAGAATTCTTACAATATACTTTTAAACTTTTCTAATTGGCATATGATTCTTGAGTTGCAGAATGACATGTGTTAGTTGATGTTGCTGTTCTTAGCATATGTGATATCAACACCTTGATCCCATGATATCTCACAAATCCATAATCACTCTCATATATTGGACAAGAATCTACTAGCACACTAGCCCGCTTAAAAACCCTTATCTTGGTCTACACGAATTAAAGATAAGGTTGGGTCAGACGGTTTGGTTTGGTTTGTTGTAAAGGCGTGTATTCAATTCTTGTACAAAACATCTTGCTTTTTAATATGCTATTTAGTATAATTGAATTTAGCACTATTGATCGAATAGAGAAATATAATAAATATTGAAATGAGTTAAGATATATAGAGTACATGCTTATTCACAAAAGTACTGATTTATGGAACTGTGAAACCCCAAATTGTTCTTTAGCACCGATAGTGTCCAAGAAGCAACGCCCTTTGGAGAGTTCTCGCTTGAAATTATTAAGATTTGCTTGAAGAATGAAAAGTTACTTGAAAATAAGTTTTAACTCAAACCAGAAGTTTCAGTAAAAACAGTGACATCGTTAGTAACTATTTATAATTGAAGATTTCAATACACCCAAAAACACAAGTAACAAAGACTATATAGATGAAACCAGAAATTTAAAAAATAGTATTTTTTAATTTATGTTCAGTGTTCACTTGCAAATTAAATTATTTAAGACCTTTGGTTTGAGCCACATGTGGTGGCCAATGGAACCTTTTTTTTGACATTCTTTAGATGTTCTTATCCCAAATAATATTTCCATAAGTAGAACATAAAGTGGCCGGATAATTTATCTTTTTGTTAGTGGTTTATATTCGTATCTGGAAACTAAATACAATGTGCCACTCGATACCAATTTCCACATAGTATATCTAAACTCGTACGAGTTTGCTATGACATAGACATACATTGACTTTATTTTACATCACTTGTTTATTACGAGACTTGAACCCTTAACTCCGGAGGAGAAACACCTTAAATAACACTAAAATAATAAAATACTATTAAGCTCCTTGGTATGACATTGGCATACGTACTATCATTTTTTTGGACTGCACGCCTTTACAAGACAAAGCTACTCCACTTGAGTAATAAAATAAGCTAGGAGGAAGTAATCTTTTAAATGACTTTCCTCCTCTATCTAGGTAGATCTAACATCATTTTTTCATTTCTTACTAATTTTCATCGTGATCATGATAACGCCTTGTTGTTCCATGCATAGGGATTGCAAACAGAACAAAATCTTGCAGAGGATTGTGGTAATGTAACATGGAAAAAATCGTGGATGGCACAGGATCACAAAGGATGAAGAGGTGGTGTTTTCATTTTAAAAATTGAGGATGATAAATAGACAATTTGATAAGAAAAGAGGAAATATATAATTGATTTTGAGTCACCAAGGCCCTAGCTCAGTGGTAGATGTACTTTACCTCTTGACGAAGAACTAAGCTTCCATCCCCACCAAAGGTGGGTCATGGGTGTGTTATGGTTTAATTTTTTATTTTTTTTAAAGAGCAAATTTTTTATTTTGACCCGTGGTTAAGGGGCTGGTCTTAAAATCATGGCTGCATGCTCATAATCTCTAATTTACTCATGCAGTTAGTTTGCTCTCCTACAAATTGCCTGCATAAAACAAACCACATTATGCTTATAGTCTATAAAAAACATGAAGTCGGCTTTCTAAAGTGAAAGTTGAAACAAGCCGTCTTGTAATCTACATCAAGAGCCATGACAAGAAGGTCAAATATTTTGAGTAGAAAACAATATGATTAGTGCTAAAAACACATTCGTCTTATCAAATTACCTAAAAGTGAAATACTTGTGGATTAAGATCGGTGTAGGTGATGATTATAGGTTGGGGTTCCATGTCTATAGGTAAGCTTGATCAGGTTCGGTAGGAGTATACCCGATCTCTGAAGTGGCATAAGCTTGCACAATTTAAATTTGGTATTTTGTTACTTTGTATTCATAATACATGAACATCGATACACAATTCCCATTCTTCTCTTTCACTTAGAATGAATAAACAATATAAATCGATATTAGGCACATCATACTCAAATCCTGGCGAAATTTCAAATTCAAAACATTGCCACTCCCGTTCTCAACCTTCGCTTTTGCCCTAATTCATATTCGTTTATTCGGTTCATCATTCATCCCTCGCCTGACTAATAAGGTAACTTGCCTACAAGATTTCGAAATGTGTTCTCCATTTACTTCCATTGTTTTAGGTTAATTTCAACTATACTGTTATCGGTTGTTTAGTGATTTACATTTAAAGTTTTTAAACTGTACTTTAGATTGGGTTTTTATTGATCATTATTCCTCATGAATTTAATTACCTACACATAGGATTCTCCATTGGTGTGACTTTTTTTTAATCCAAATCAAATAAGAACAAGCAGTAACAGGTCTCGGTTGAACAGTAGAAATTTGCAGATCCAAATTAGAAATCGATAGTTAATTGAAATTATGACGTCGAAGAAATTATATTAAATCGCCATTGTTCTTCATTTTTATTCCAAGTATCCAAGTTGCTATTCAAATTATTCGCATTATCAATTATGAGATTACACTCTCTCTTTATATTAGTAATAGTTTGTTAAGTTTGTGGACTACATCTGCACCGTTACATATCTGTAATACAATTAGTCGCATTATCAATGATGAGATTATACAGTGTACTACTAATAAGAAAAAAAAAACACTTGGGTTTCAGTTTACAGAGATGAGAATCTTAGAGTTATATGGATGTGGGATTGATAAGTTCCCTGTGAATCATGATTTTTTTATGTCCATCGCTTATTGACACAATCAAATCTTAATTCAGAGAGAAAAATAGAATATGGGTTCATAATACCACACACACACCCACAGGTTTATGTGTTCAATTTTAAATTTGTATTTAGGTTTGATAATTTTTAATCTAAGGAAGCATTATTGATTGATCTTGGATAGGAGTTGGCCTATAGATATGAGTACGTCATTCTCAATTTGAGGAATTGGATAGTTCTCACGTCTTATAGTTTTTCATTATTAAAATTGTCGTAACCTGATGGCAATTCAGCGAGCAATTTTTTATTTTTCAGGTTAATTACATATTGGACACAGAGAAACCCGACATGATCACCAGAAAGAGTCATAATTTGGCAGTTTTAAACTATTATTGTTCATAATTTTCTATTCGAACCTTTAGTTCTGTCCTTATATTACTTATTTCTGAAAGTTAGTAGGTGAAGAGGCCAAACACAGATAATATAATGACAAAGGAGCCTTTACGATTACTTTCATTTTAAGATTACATATGTGTAAAGGATGTATATGTATAAAACATCATTTACTAACTGTTGTTGACATTCTGATTTTAGGATACTCACCAAATTTTATATATGTCGTAAAAAAACAACTATAAGCATTTAACATTGTCATTGCATTTATGTTTTAAAACTGATTATGTTCTTATTATGGTTTTAAGTTTTAAAGTTAGTTTATAGTTTATAATCTCTTTGTTCACTACATATAAGGAGATTAAAGAATGTATATGTATATATGCCATCTTCCACTAGCTTATGTACACATTCTGACTTTTAGGACGGTTACCAAATTTTACATCTCTATTACATTCATTTTTTGGGTTAAATGTAATGATTGTAGATATGTAAATGAAGTTCAAATTTTACAGTAATCAAACATAATTTAAATCAGAATCTTAAACAGGAGGATGCTTAATTCATGTATATATGGTCTATATGACGGTATTATGTAAGAAACTTTGTGTAAAGATGTTCACACAATGTGAAATGTGTAATTTTTGTTTGCCAATTTTACTTTGGAGTTTGATGTAATAGTGTTTGGTCTAATGTTTTGTTATATACTTTTTGGATCGGCAATGCGTTTGATGCATTATGACTCTTACTGTACATCATATATGATTAATGAAATTCACAACACGCTGCATCGCGCATGCACAAATTTACATCTTTGCGTTATAGATTTTTGGATGCATACTTTGCGTTTCATTTCTCAGGTCCACCTCATCTTCTTGACCTCTAGCTGCTTACTATTCTTTTTCTAACTTTTTTTCCATTTGGGGCTTCTCTATCCAATGCCAATGCAGTATGATATATAGCATGTTTACATATTACATAGTATGTAATATGTAATTATTATTGTTATTACTAACGGTATGATATACAATTCTCTATTGTGGTATGGATAATCCTATATTTTATAGGGTATATACTTTGTTGAACATGTTATTAATAATAACAATTTGCTAACGTACGTCTTCTTGCTATCAGAATTGCATACCATTCCAAGTCATTTGGTTTTTGAAAACCGTGTTTTTGCTCTTAAATTAAACACATGCTACATCTTAAATTAAAATATTATTATGAATATAAAGTATTATAAGCATTATATTAAAGAATTAAAGTATATGCAATAAAATGTATATTATTTTAATAAAATATAATATATACGCAATAAAAATATTATCTTGAATAAAATATTAACTTTGATACTAAAATTTAGTATTTGGATAATTACTACCATTAATATAAAAAAATATATTTAAATAATTACTTATTGCATAATTAATTATCAAAAGTTTAAACTAAATAAACCATAATATGGAAATTTAGTATTTGAATAATTACATATTAAAATTTTGAGTTAATTTAAAATTTTATGGTGATGACAAGTGTGTTTTTTTACTAATTAAAGTATGACAATTTTTTTTTATTTATTATATAGTATAAAAAATATAGATATAGATATATATCTTTTTTCTTTTATATATTCCTCCATCATACACACAAACATATATATAGAGATATACATATTTATATAAATTAATGACTCTTCATAGTTTCAATGGCTAGGTGCTTCTTTTATGCGTCTCTACCTTTGGGGCTAATTTGGTTTGGTTGCTTTCACTATATAAAAGCTGTCTCAGATTTCGATTTAAATTTCTATATTTATTTTGAGGCTAATTTGGTTTTTTCACTATATATAACAATATAACCTGTCTCAGATTTCGATTTAAATGTATATATCTAATTTGCTTATTAGAAATTGTCGTACTCTATTTGTGAATATTTTGTCAACAAAGTGCTAAAATAGATATATACATTTAAATCGAAACAAAGATATAGCGGAGAATAGAAGATCTCTTTTCCAAAGCATCTTGTATACGACATGTTGGTGTATAGTATTTGACAAGCCAGGAATGATGCAGTTTTTAAAGATAAAGTCCCGGTGGTTAATCAAGTTATTTGTAATATTAAGACGTGGTGTCGTTTGTGGTGTAATAATAGGAGTAGGAAATCGATTGATTGGCAAATGCTTTGTATGATGTAAGGTGCTCCGGTGGGTCGGGTTAGCGTCTTGCTATGCCTGTTTCCCCCCTTGTTTTCTTTTGAATAAATTTGTCGTTCAAAAAAAAAAGTGCTAAAAAAGTACTAACTATGAATATAGAATTAGGTTAAATAATAAATATTTTAAATCTAATAAGTTTAAAGAATTCTAAGCTTGGCAAGTATCTTTTTATTATTTTAAAAAATGAGTATTTTAGTTGTTGTGTCTTACGTTCAGATTATTATGAATTATATTTAAAATTATTTTGTAATATGTAATCATCATTGTCTTTTATTGTTTTTTATGTATTAGATAAATTTATTATTATTTTATTGTTGTGCTTTACATATTAGAACTACACAATAATGTTATTTTATAATTATGTTGTTCAAAATTAACAATTTTTTTAAAACACAATGATCAACAGAAATACATAATTAGTGACGGAGAAAAATACATAGTGACGAGCAAAATAACGCACAAAACCTAAAAAATAAAACAAATTTATATAGCAACACTGTACTCGTTTTAAAAATAAAAAATACTTGTTTTTATGGTGTAATTCTCTTTAAAAGAATCATGTAGTATATCAAAATCATAAATGTTTGAAAAAACAGGGGAAACTTAATAATAGTTCTTCATTATTTTTTTCTTCACCAGTTTAATCTCAATAATTTATTAGATCTTAGTAACAAATCTACTGGTCACCAGTTACTTCTTAGCCTTTTCAAATTAAATATTTTTTTTAGAATAACTTAACCTTATTATCTATATGTATAAATTTGAACATAGGTTGTATTAAATGTGATTATTTTATTGATGTCGGGTACAAAATAGAATATAATAACGGTAAAAGAATCAAAATGGAATATAATAGTGGTGATGAACATAGATATAATTTAATTTGTTATTATAAAATAAACTAATATTTAATTTGTTATTATTGTATAAGAAAAACTAAAAATATAAAATAATATATGAAAATCATGGTACCATAGAGACGAGTAATGGTTTTTTGGTTTTCTTTTTCCCAATTGATACAATGATAATTCTTTTGTGTGTTTGTTGGTGGTGTAACAAATAAGTTTTTTATTTGAAACGTTTTGGTCATTACACATTTCTTATTCCCGTCTTCTAAATGTAGAGTTATAACAATTCAATTGTTTTGTGTACCTGTGTTATCCACGCGACAACACACGCTTAACAAAATCTAGTAGATATATATTTGTTAATTTTTATATGTAATATTTTCTTTTTTTTACTTGTGTTAGTAACAATGATACTTTTCTTTGATTTAGTGATAGGTAAACTTAATTTCTTTTTGTAAGACTAGATATATGAAGTCATATATCATCTTAAATAAATAAAAGATATTATTAGAAAATAAATTAATATTCTACTAGTAGGGTACTCATGTAATGTGACGAAAAACACAACACATGCATTAACACACACTTGCAAAGAGTTTTAATAATTAATTGGTGAAGTATATATAGATTTAAAGGTTTAATGAAAGTTTATTATATAAAATAAAATAATTTTCAAATTTTAATTAAATATTATTGAATAATTACTTTTCCAAAATAAGTTTTGTCATTAATTGGATATTTAGTTAAGAATTTTTATTTAGTAACATAAATAAGAAAATTTTGTCTTCTAATTATTAAATAAATGACAAGTTTGTTCTATCAAAATATAATATAATATCCCAAATAGAAATTGTCAACTACATTAAACTATTAAATTGTTATCAATAACACGGTTACAACTCAACATGAAGTACAAGGGAGGCGGGCAACAAGCTGCGCCGCCAGCCCTTTCTGAATAGCAAAGCCTAACCGAGTGAAAGCCACATTCAAACCACTATGAACCGCCACGTTCCCATGCATAACCTTCTGGACCCTGCTTAAAGTTTCCACAGCTTCCGGGGCAAGGTAACCGAAGGTATCAAACGCGAAAGGCACAAACACATGTTGATTCGCCAGACACGCCTCCTCATGTTTGCGCACCTTCCCTGCATATATGCTAAGATAACGGATTCTCGTTTTCATGATGCCTCGACATATCTAGTCTTATTCTCAAATTCCTTTGATGTACGGTATGACTTATCAAAGAAATATATATGGTTGTACATGGCACAAATGTTTGGTAGGAAAAGAAACTATATTTCAACGTAATTAATATATTAATTATCCTCTTAATTTTATACGATAGCAAGATAGTAATGTACATATCTATATATGTACGTGCCATGCATGTGTATAGAGATCATGGTTTTTTTCGGGAACCCTAGAAAAAGAACTGTGGGAAATCGGTTCAAATGGAATTCGATTGAACTCATTTCAACAACGTTGAAAACGTATCTTCGAACCCTATAAAATAAATTTCCCTGAAGCTAGACCCTAAGCTAAACCCTAAATGGACCTATGTAAAGTTTGATGAGACGGTTTCGATCAGCTGAAATAAGTTCAGTCAGACTTTAGACTTTGTTTGAGTCGGTTCTTCGTATTTCCTTATTTTTTAGTGTTTCCTTTTATACTTCCGCCTATTGTATATTACTATTTATATTTTCCGAATGAGTGAATAGTAACTACTGCCCAGTGTATATTTTACTATGTATATTTTCGTTGATCAAACTTTACTATACAAAAAAACATATAATTGTATCAATCAATTCGGTAATACCTACAATATATAAATATAAGAAGTAGAAAGAAAAACATAATGTGAAGAAAAAACCACTGAAACCTTCTTTCACTCAAATGTAGGAAGAAGAGACTCTAAGGGGTTGTTTGATAGTTGCTGACTGGGTAAGAGTAGACTGAGTTCGAGCTGATTGAATAAGAGGTTGACTGAGTAAGAAATTTTTACTAAAACTTAGTTGTTTGATAGTTGCTGACTGAGTAAGAGCTAACTGGAAAATTATACAAAATAATTTTTGTTGCGCGTGTTAAAAAATAAATAAAACACATTTTTATGATAACCTTTTAAAATTAAAATGTTTTTGTAAATTTAAAAATAAAAGAACAATGAAAATAGTATTTTCAAGTTATTAAATATATAAAATTAATAGTTCTCGAAGCAGCTGTATAAATAACGTGAAAAAAAAACAAACACAATACATAAATAATATATATGAGAGGCATGGTCCCTTTGAACAAATCGGTCAGAGTTAAAAATGAATCTCATTTAAAAGTCCCTATGATTAAAGACTCGGTCAGAGAGTTAAATACGAGGGACTCGGTCAGGATGGAGGGACTCGGTCAGAGCTATACTTCAACGATATCAAACGAGCGGACCACTTACCGGGTCAGTGGTCAGCTCTTACTGGACCCGGTAAGAGGTTATCAAACAACCCCTAAGTCTTTTGAGGTTTACAAAATTGTTAAAACTAAAAGAATTATGGAAAATTAATTCTTAAGTTGTCGGGGTATTCTATTGGGAAAATTGATATATATTTCATTAGAAAAATAGTTTTACCTTCAAATTAAACTCTCTAAAAATAGAAAGTTTATTTTATATTAGGCTAAAGTAATGGCATTATTCATCATTGAAGTTGGTGGCCCAATGCATTGGCTCTTGATTCACCATTCGAAGATGTCCTAGGTTCAAACATATATAACGTATATATAGATAGTTTAGAACTAAAGATAAGTTGTGAATTGAAAAAAGTAATACTATTCATTTATTTATTACTCCCAAACAAAACAAAAGAAGAACACATACGAAACTTATATATCATCATCATATGCCTCATATATTACACGAAGACATGTAATGCCTTGCTCTAGCTAGCTACTAGCTATATATATATATATATATCTCGATGCAGGCAGGCCGGTGAAACTTGCTTATTACGATGGCTTATAACTAACTAGAGCCATATAGCGTTAGCCTCAATGAGCAACGGCTTCAACTGGCTTCGCATATTGAGGCTCATCACCTCGTTAGAACCACCAACCAGCTTCTTCCCGATGTAAACAACCGGCACACTTGGACTGCAACCCAACCCTAGTAACTCCCTCTCCACGAGTTCCCCATTCGAAATTTCATCGAGCTCATATACAGTCGGGTTAGCCCCAAAGTTTCTTATGAGCGATTTGATGGAATGACTTAGTGAACAAGATGATTTGCTGAAGATCACCAGTGGGTTATCTGCTACCAGCCTTTTCACCTTGCTCATAATTGCTAGCTAGCTAATGTATATATATAATTAATTAGCTAGGGTTTTGTTTAATATATACTAGCTTCTGGAGTTCTTAATTTGGACCCTTTTGTATGGTATATATATACATGTTTAGAGAAAGGTGGACTTTAAAGATACGATACCAATTGTTTGAAAACAAGTAAAGGTGTAATATTCAGGTGGTGCATGAATTCTACGTGGTGGATCGTCTAAGTACTTATGGCATATATTAAGCGATAGATATATGTGCGATTTAGACTTTTAGTCGATCATAGAATATTAATTTGATTTGTTGAATAATTGCAAAGTGAAGTATCTACGATCAAGTAGGTTTTGTACAAACACTTGGCTGAAATTCTCCAATGGTACGTTGCTTCTTTAAATTTTTATTTTTTTTACCTTTTCTAGCTGGTTCTTTTGTGTTTATTATTATTTTTTTCTTAATTGGTTTAATTTTCTTTTTTACCGCGACAAGGAAATGCTAAGCCTTATCGTTGCCCGGCACCCATGAATTTTTTTGGGGTTGTAGTATATATTTGACTTTTATAAACCGAACCTCATGAAATTTTTAGATTAATTGAACCTAAACTTCTAAAATAAATCTAGTTTTAAAAAATTGAATTTCATAATTTAAACTTATTACAAGTAAATTTATCACATAACTAATTTATATCTTTTGAATAATTGAACCCAACACTACTAAATTTTTTTAACCCAATTACCCAAAATCTCAAACCCAATACTCATTACCCAATTAATTTAAAAAAATACCTAAATCTAATATCTAATTATAATTAAACTACCCAAATCTCAAATTCAAACATACGCTATACGATTGATACGGAACTCGAAAGATGATCACATCTGTTTGGCGATTTCACAAGCAACCGGTTCGGTGATGAGCGTTCACATTTCTACTTTCATAAATTCACAGTGAGTCATTGTCACTCTTCGTCTCTTTCTTCCTAAGTCTCTTTGAATCTTTGTTTTGGACAATTAAATTATGTTAGGTTTTTTTTATTAGGTTTTGTAATTTGTATTTCGATTATTGGATACCGGATTATGTTAGGTTTTGTAATTTGTATTTGTAAAATTCATATAGAAATTTTGAGATTAGTGTACTATATCAATTATATATTTTTATGTGATTTGTGAAATACATATTAGTTTAGGTTTTACAGACTGGATGCGCGCACCCGCACTACAGCCTCTTTTGCAGCTACCCCACGCATTTCATTTCTGCACCCCGCGAGCATGTTACATAGACCCGCTCATTGTTTCCGCACACCAACACTAATGTCCAAGCAGGTCACCTAGACCTGCGCATCATGTTTGCGCGCCAACACATAGACGTACACTTTACCAGTGGCATTGTGGCAAGTGCATCTCTGAGCCAACAAGCACTCGAACATCCCCGTAGATAGGTCACACACACATGATTTGATCCGCACAACACATTTGGGAGTTGAACAATAAAAAAGGAAGCTCTCAAGCGGCTCACCATCATAGTGCCACATTACGCTTATCACCCACGCCATGCGGGCACGTATGGGAGTGCGAGTTTCATCCCTTAACCAATATGATATAAGTTTCCACGCTTAAAGTTTTCCTCTAAAATTTGCAGCTTTGTTAGCTTTAAACCCTCAATTTTGAGAATCGATATCTGATTCATTTTAACTTGACTTTGGACTTGGTTTAATGCATTGGAAAGCCCTCACAACGTACAACATAAACCAAGAAAGTACAACTATATTAACCTTAGTTACATATAGTTATTTGTGTCTAAAGCTACAAAAACTCATTTTCGCAACTTAATGAAAAAACCATTTTCTTCAAAAATTTCTAACATAATTCATGTACCATAAGCATTGAGTGTACATAAATGATATTAAACTTTTAAACCTGACATAAAACAATTCAAATGGGTCGTATTATGATATTTCACAATAACCGATCTCATAACCATATATTTTGATGAAAACCCAAAGGAAAATCACCACATGCATTTAAAGGGCTGGCGGCATAGATTGTTGTCCGTCTTCCTGACATAACGACTTGATGTCATGTGTATTTTCCTTTTCGGATTGTAAGTTTCTTTGGATGGTTTAATAAAATGAAATGAATAAAATAATGCTTAGATTTTATAAAGAGTTTTTCTATTTAAATAACTTGATTATTTATCAACACTGGTTTCCATAAAATTCGTTAATTGCAATTCTTCTAGAAAGTGAACTCGTTGTAACTCTTCTAGAAAGTGAACTCTTGTTGCTTCTTCTTGCTTGGCCGACGCCCAAAACACAAAGATACCCAATTTTGACTAAATTTCTGATTTCTCCCTATTGACCTCTTACGAATTGAGTTTTACCATATGGCAAAACTAGCCCCCCAGGTCTCAAATCTCTCATTTAGGAATTCTAAGATAACTGTCCAATTTTGACTAAATTTCTGATTTCTCCCTATTGACCTCTTTCGAATTGAGTTTCACCATATTGCAAAACTAGCCCCCCCCCCCCCCCCCCCCCCCTCTCAAATCTCTCATCTAGGATTTCTAAGATAACTATCCAAGCGTTTAGAATTAGACACTATATTGTATTCAATTTCGAGGCAAAATTTGGTAGAGAAAATATTAGTTTAGTTTCTAGAATTCTAGGAGTGAAATTCGATAATTGAGAAAGTTATGTAATTTATGAGCTGATTTTATGATGTAAATATTAATCATACTTAATTGTGAATTAAAAATAAAGATCCAGGAAGAAAACAAAGTTTGCATTGTATATGAAAATGCATATTTGAGTAACTATTTTTAATTAATATTTTAAGACTATATGAATTGGATGCTTTAATGATAATTATTTGATTTGAAAATCACATCTCAAAGAACTTATTACCGGAATAAAGTGTTAATATTTGCAATATCTAGAAGAATATAGTAATTTTCCAAGTTCATCATTAGTTGATAATCAATCATAAGTATTATTAATAATAAAAAAATATGGCACTAATGAAGTTTAAACTTATTCTTTCTTTTGGCACGCCATTTTTTTTATAACTTGAAATTTTTGTTCGTGATGCAGTAGAAAAGACATTAAAGGACTTCTAGTCCAATGGTGTCTATGATGTTGTTTGGTGTCTCTCCCATCTAAAGTTTGAGAGTTTAAATCTTACACTTTTAGCTATATTTAAAAGGTAGATATCGTTAAAAAAAAGCAGTCAAAAAGACATATGGTAACAAAGTAAAAATTTAAGTACTCCCTAATGTTATGTGCCCCTTCGCAAATTCTATTCGGTCTAGTATTCGTCTATTTGAGAGTGTGCAACAAAAAGGAAGATGCTTCAAAAGTTTACCTCGTGATCGTATGGTGCATTTGAAAAGCTCGAAACAATATATGTTTATCTATGTTGAGCCAGATACGATAAAAACATACACCAAACAAACTAATTTTTATTATCAAAATGATAAATAAAAAAAATACCCTAAGATCTTATTTATACTAAAATAAACATTGCTCAATAAGTCACCCCATCCTACTCAAACTCAAATCCTTATTTTCTAGATATTCGAATAACTAGATAAAATTATAAAATAATTAAACTAACGACAAATAGATAACATACTAATAAAAATTAACCCTTTACAAGAGAACTCAACCAAATATATTAAAAACAACACAGGAGAAAAATGAAAAGTTTGATTTTTCTTGAGCATAGATTTTTAAAGATGAATTAGTCACGAGTTGTAATTTATGAAATTTACTTCTCTAATCTTCTAATCATAACTCAAACGAGCCAACTAAAATTCTCAATTCTGACTTGTGAGGAGTTACTAATACCAGGAGGGTTTTACTGTACTAAACTAAACCCAAGGGGCCTAAAGTGAAAACATCCAGTTTCTGTGTCTTACCTCTTTATGCGTTCATCCTTGATCTTGACATTTTGTCACCAATTTCTGGATCAACGCAGCGCTTCCTCCGTCATTATCGACGTATTATTCATACACCAAAAAAGCCCAAAAATTGAAGCAGAAACTTCAAATATATAGTCTCTCGGTGCATTGGCTGTTCTTATTGAAAACCTGTTTCAATTTTGAAAAATTCAGTAACCAAAGTCAGTACAAAAACACTAGAGTTTCCCCCTTTCGTTTCCACGAGAATTTTCAGGAATTCGGTTTATTGTTTGGGGGAGAATAACTGAAAATGGATCCCACACCTCAGGTTAGGTTTACCCTGGGGAGGCAGTCGTCAATGGCTCCGGACCGGGTTTCGGGGTCCGAATCGGAGGACGAAGAGGTTGATGGATTGGATCTGATTGATCCTAGGGTTAGGTTAATGTTTTTTTCAAGTGAAGGTAATTTAGAAGGGATTAAGGAGCTTTTGGATTCAGCGACTGATGTTAATTTTAAAGATATCGATAATCGGACTGCGTTACATGTGGCCGCTTGCCAAGGGTTTTGTGATGTTGCCGAGTTGTTGCTGGAGGGAGGTGCGGAAGTTGATCCCAAAGATCGTTGGGGGAGCACGGTTAGTTCTCTATTTTATCACTTTGTTGGTGGTTACATACATTGGTGATGATATTAATTAGGATCAAAGATCACAGTTTTGTTCCTTTTCTATGGGATGATTGGATCTATTTGAACAATTAAAATTGGATACTCAATTAATCAGATTGTTAGGTGCTTGAGTCCCCTAAACAACCATTGAAATTCTTGAAACTCATAACATGATTGTAGTAATCATGTTATAAGTGATTGTATCTTGCAAAAAGATTCACAATGTGATAAAGGATTCATGGTATGGTTATGATTTTTCTGTAATATTGTAAGTTTATTTTTCTTGAACAGCCTCTGGCAGATGCAATCCATTACAAGAACTATGATATGATCAAACTTTTGGAGAAACGCGGTGCTAAACCTCTGGTAAGTTCAAAGGTTTAATCTGCATTTTATTAACTTATTGGGCTTTAATTCTCTTTATCTATATGCTGCTTTTATATGGTGAATTTTTGTATTTTACATTTGACAATGAAAACCAGGACGCCGTTTATCACACAAACACTATCATTACTTTGGATTTTTTGTTTTAATGGTTTCAGTTTTTTTTTTAACTTATATAATATACATACATACTTAGATGGCTCCCATGCATGTAAAAAATGCCCGTGAAGTTCCAGAGTATGAAATTGATGCTAAAGAGCTTGATTTTACAGACAGTGTGGACATTACTAAGGTAAGTCATCTACAATTGTGTTAACATTTCCTTAATTGTTACTAAAAGAAACTATATATTTTTTTTTTGGAACTTGCAGGGTACCTTCACCATAGCTTCATGGCGTGGAACTAAAGTTGCAGTTAAAAAACTTGGAGATGAGCTTTTTACCGATAAGGAAAAAGTGTGGGTTGTTTGATTCCCAACAATATGTTATCATACACTTTTCAAATATAATACATTATTTACTTTTCTATGTCCCGGGTTATTAACAGGAGGGCTTTTAGGGATGAACTTGAATTACTTCAGAAGATTCGCCATCCAAATGTGGTTCAGTTTCTGGGTGCTGTAACTCAAAGTAGTCCGATGATGATAGTGACAGAGTATTTACCAAAGGTCAGAAACGATGGGCATTACTTTCCCCTTTAATTTTCTAATTTGACATTTTTTTTATTAGAGGTCGTCATATTGAATAAGTAATCTATATTTATATGAGTTTTGTGTATATTTCAGGGTGATCTTCGTCTATTTTTAAAGAGGAAAGGGGCACTAAAGCCAATAACAGCTTTGAAATTTGCAATGGATATAGCAAGGTACTAGATTTTTTCCATTTTGCTAATATAAATACCGATTATCTAGGTTCATTTTGTTCCTTTCAAAATATCAGTATAAATTTCAATGCTTCATGGTTCGTAGACATAATTTGAATTGAATTCACAAGTCCTAAATGTTGTAATTTTGGTAGGGGGATGAACTATTTACATGAGAATAAACCAGAACCGATTATTCACAGGGATCTAGAGCCTTCGTAAGTTTTTCTACCAAATTTAAAGTAGTGCACTCTGTTTATTCATCATAGTTCTTAACTATCTTTTCTTATGCGAGTAAGAAAACAGGAATATTTTGCGGGCTGATTCTGGACATCTAAAAGTTGCGGATTTTGGAATTAGTGAGCTGCTGAAAATGACTAAGAAAGTCAAACAAGAAAAACCCATGGCGTATCATGACACTACCTGTAAGTGTTATGCTGTTAAACAAATAAACAAACATATCTAGCAAAATCCCACTCAAACAATAATGTCTAGGTCTCTAGGAAGGGTGAGATGAGGGAACACCTTACCTCTATCCCATGGGATAGAGAAGGCTACTCTCACAAAGACCCCGGCTCAAGTGTTATAATGTTACATTTTAGTAGTTGGTCTTCATATCCTTACACTCACAAACTAGTTTTTTTTGTAGTTTTGAGTATTTTATTTGATATAACAGGGAGATATGTTGCTCCTGAGGTGTTTAGAAATGAAGACTATGATACAAAGGTGGATGTTTTCTCATTTGCCTTGATTTTGCAGGAGGTATGACTATATAAATTATAATGATCCTTGATCTTATTAAATAAAACTTGTACCCATGTTATATTGTTATCTACTTCTGTTTTGTTAGATGATTGAAGGAAACCAACCATTTTTCATGAAGAATGAAGATGATGTTCCAAAAGCATACGTTTTAAAAGAACGCCCTCCTTTTAACGCCCCAACAAAGTATTATGCCCATGGGCTTAAAGAGTAAGTGCTTTGATTAAGTTACATGTTAATTAATTATGTTATAATCTTCATAAATGATTTATCTCACAGGTTGATTGAAGAGTGTTGGCATGAGAATCCAAACGAGAGACCAACGTTTAGAAAGATAATCTCTCGGTTGGAATCACTTCATAATTCTTTTAATCGTAGGAGGCGTTGGAAGGTATTACTTTTCTTTTTCTGGCTTTTTTGGGTTTAATTGCATCCATTTCCATGAGTCAATTCAGTAAAAATATGATAAAAATACATTAAAGAACACGCAATCATGGTGTAAAATTGTGGTTCAGGTTCGGCCTTTGAAGTGGTTTCAGAAAATGGAGACAATATGGAAGAAAGAAGATTCTGAAAGAAGCAGCCGTGACCGTTCATCTCACATCTAAGATAATCAACGGTCTATAAACACGTGAGCCTTTTTTGGCCCTTGAACTAATCTTCGCAGAATCTAAAAGGCTGGAGAAGTCAGTTTGTTGTTCAAACCCTTGTTATTATCTACAAATCAATTTTCTGCTATTAATTTCTAGTGTCATCTTCCCCTTATGAATTGTTTCAAAATTTGATGCTGATATACTGCTCAAAGATGTCACAAATTGCTGATTCAAAACACCTGAAGTACATGGATAAATGCCTTTAGATTTTGTATAATCTGTATTATTATTTTCTAAGACCACTTCAACGATTGAGGCTGAACCACAATTTTACACCATGATCTTAGTTAATACAAGTTTGATGTGGAAAGCATATTACTTTTGGTAAAATCTTTTTTGCCATAGAAGCAAAAGATGAAACACAGAATTGATTCAGAACAGTTTGGTTGGGCAACGGCTTGGTTTGTTCAAATACTTGCAACAGTATGTGTGGTTTGGTTTTGACTCGAGGATCATGATAGTTCGG
>JBCNJP010000025.1:99030149-99195384 GCA_039602395.1 Deinandra increscens subsp. villosa
ACGTGGCACTGTCTCATTGGTGATAAGCAATATTCTATGGTCCTTACTAACGGTTACTGCTTTAACAAACCTTCTTCTAGTGGGGGCCACCTCTTATTTTTCTCAAGGGAGCATATGGACGGATAACGCGTGCATAGAAGGGTCGGGTTACCATGGATCAGTACCATATCTTTTCTAAGATGAATAAATAAAAATACAATAAGAGGAGTACCTCATCACCTCTTAATTCATTGCTCATCTTTACATTTTCTGCATTCATACTTCACTCGCTCATCTATTTTTAGAAAATGTATTTATGCATAATTCTTCGCTCATCCTTACCTTTTCTACATAAAAGATTAAAAACCTCCTTTAGATTTACTTCGTACAAATTATAACTAAATTAACATGTACATCTTACAAGTTACAACTAAATTAACATTCTCATATTGCACTAAATAAATAATTAATCTTTAAATATTTCACAGTTAAATGCATATAAAAACACATAAAGAGTTTATATACACAAACTTATAAATAATACAAATTCTTAAGAATTTAATAAATCCATATATAAAGTTTATTAAGTTTTTTTTTTAACTTCAAATCTTCAAGGTATATACGCTCGTACATGAGCTCATCTGTCACCCAGACACACCTTCATCATTCAGCCAATCATTAATGAATTTACACACCACATAGTCTATGGTTTTATAGTCCTGATCATATAATGCAATATTATTATAGCATTAACTATGAATCATTGTTTATGTATGAAATATAAATAAATCAAAACTGTAAAAAGAGAATAAGGGTTCTAAATATAACAAATACATTATATTTGTTTAAACCAATTGACCTACTAACTTAAATTAGATATACTCATCTTAAGTAATGATAGCAAAAGACTAGAAACACCTATAAAAACTAAATAGTATGATAATAAGAATGTTTTCTCTTAATTATTGCTTGGAACGATCTTTTTTTATAAAAAAGGAAATTTATATTAAAAAAAAGAAAACTTAAAAAGGTGAATTTTTGATCCACCCCCCACCGCATCCACACCCCTGCTCTGCATGGCTTATTGCCTTGAGCAATGAGAACTGTAAAGAACCGTCAGCTGTAACCCTCTATACCCCTACCCCCCCCCCCCCCCCCCTCCTCACCCCCAATCTTCTTCATATCTTTCCGTCTGTGTAAATGTATATAATCCTTTCATATATGGAAGATTCTTTTATGCGGCGAAGCGTTTCGTATACAGGAGGGGGTTTACTTTCTTGATTTCAAAATTAAATCATCTTCTTTAATCAGTTTTTTGTTCTTTATAAATGGATACACTCGATAGAACCTTCAACAACAGCACTAGGGTTTTGTTCTTCGAAGCAAAACAATGCAGAAGTTAAACTCCTCCGACGAGATCAGCGTTCTTGAGCACGATTTGGTAAAACCAACATAAACCCTTTTGTTTGATTAAATGAATGAATAATGTTCATTTTCTTTTTTCTTGAATTTTCTTTGCAAACCCACTTCAAATATTGATGGGTTTTCGATTTTGTTATCTGGGGTTGTTTCAATTTAGCGTTTTGTTTGAGTTACGCAAGAATCTTGGATTTCTTTAATGTGTTCTTGTTATTGCATTCATCAAATGAATCAGGAACAAGAAGATGGAATTCAACCATGTGTTATTTGTAAATTGTTGTCAATTGATTGCCCAATATGTGTTTGTGTAAATGTTCATCATGGATAACACATGTAATCTTTAACAATTATGTATCCCCACTTGGTGTTTTAACTTGTAGATTGTCTTCTTTACCCCCATTTGCTATCCCATCCCATGCCTCATTTGTATTCTACACTTGGAGACTAACACTATTCTGTTATAAATTGGAATGTGAGTTCTAAGTTACTCTAACGAATACCCGATACTGAGATGAAACTTATTCCTTAATTGCAGGATGAACTGAAGAAATCAGATAGGTTTGCAGATGATTACGAAAATACGTCTACTATACTTAGGACTAGGCTTGAAAGACTCCTGAAGGAAAGAGAACTAAGGAAATCTTTGAAATCTTATAATGAGGATGTTCATAGTCATGGAGTTATGGAAAGTAATATTGTGGATAATCAAATAAGTACATCTAAAACTGAGAATTTGCGTACTGAAGAAGAACTAGCGAGTGGAATTAGTATAAACGAAACAACTAGCAAAGATCGTGAGATACGAGATAAACAGCCTTCCAAACATAGGTTGTTGGTCGTAGCCAATCGCCTTCCTGTGTCAGCAGTAAGGAAGGGTGAGGCATGTTGGCAACTTGAAGTAAGTGCTGGCGGCTTAGTCAGCGCCCTCTTGGGTACGTTTTCTCTTTTTTTAGAATATTGTCGTGACGCATGTTAAAGCATTATTGTCGTGACGCATACTAAAGCATTATAAAACTGTAGAAGGAAAGAGTTTAAAATAATGAGATGAAATTTCTTGAAGGAATAACGGAATTTGAAACAAGATGGATTGGATGGGCTGGTGTAAATGTTCCCGATGAAGTTGGACGGAAATCACTTGCTGAATCTTTAGCCAAGAAGGTTGATTCCACGTTTCAATATGTCATCTTTTGTATTTACTACTTACAATAAGAACAGCAAAAAATCATCTTTTTTAGTCATTTGTTGATAACATGATGTGCAGAGATGTGTTCCTGTTTTTCTTGATGAAGATCTTGTTCATTTATATTACAACGGTTACTGTAACAACATATTGTGGCCACTTTTTCATTATCTGGGGCTTCCTCAAGAAGATTGGCTTGCAACTATTTGTAATTACGAATCACAATTCGATGCATACAAAAAGGCAAATCAAATGTTTGCAGATGTAGTAAAAGAACATTATCAAGAAGGAGATGTTGTTTGGTGTCATGATTACCATCTGATGTTTCTTCCAAAATGTTTGAAAGAAAAAACCCCCAATATGAAAGTTGGTTGGTTTTTGCATACTCCATTTCCGTCCTCTGAGATTCACAGGACAATGCCATCTCGGTCAGAGCTGCTAACAGCCGTTCTTGCAGCTGATTTAGTCGGGTATACTTCATGCTTGTAATCTTTTTCTTTTACTTATGGCTTTTATAACTGGACAATTTATTATTGTTTTGTTTTGTGTTTAGTTTTCACACTTATGATTATGCAAGACATTTTGTGAGTGCTTGCACACGCATTCTTGGGCTTGAGGGGACCCCTCTGGGAGTGGAAGATCAAGGGAGACTTACTCGTGTAGCTGCAGTATGTTTACTTATAATTTATCAGTCTTTTTTTTATTGAATTTACTTATCTACTTGTGGAAATTTCATGTGATCTTTTTTATTTCTTCAAACTGCAGTTTCCTATTGGGATAGATTCTGATAGATTTATAAGTGCCATTCAACTCCCACAAGTCAAGAATCATATAAAAGAATTTGAGGGGAGATTTGGTGGTCGTAAGGTGAGTTAAGAAAAGTGTTTTTTGCAGATGATCTAATTGAAAACACTATTTTTAGATTACCCATTTCGTCCAATAGCATGTTGTGGAAATTATGTTTAAAAGGTTGCAGAAACGATAGAATTTAATCTCGCAGGTAATGCTAGGAGTCGATCGTCTTGACATGATTAAGGGAATTCCACAAAAGTTGCTAGCATTTGAAAACTTCCTGGAAGAAAATCCAAAGTGGCATGATAAAGTTGTTCTGCTGCAGATTGCTGTGCCAACAAGAACAGATGTCCCCGAGTGTATGTTTGACCATGTTGACCAAACTTTTTATTCATTCTATTGATTCACTAATCAAGGGTAAGTTCTGTTTTCTCTAATTTTTAATGGAGTTTTCTTTTCTTGACAGATCAAAAGCTTACATGTCAAGTTCATGAAATTGTTGGACGGATTAATGGAAGATTTGGGACGCTTACATCTGTCCCAATTCATCATTTGGTGTCTCTTTAATTTGATTAAAATACATCTTCTTTTTTCATGGTTTCTTTCTATATTGGCTCACTTTCTTGTCTATTCTACAGGATCGATCTCTTGACTTTCATGCCTTATGTGCACTATACGCCATAACTGGTATCATTTTGATCCTAAGATATTATATGTATAACACTCAATAAATTACAATTAATGCTCATAACTCGTGTGGGATTAGATGTGGCACTCATTACATCTCTAAGGGACGGAATGAATCTTGTGAGCTATGAATTTGTGGCCTGCCAAGCTTCAAAAAAAGGTGTTCTGATTCTAAGTGAGGTACTCCTACATCTTTTAGTGTCACACATTCTTTTTTAATTTAATTTTTAATATTTAATCATTTTCCATGTTACATTTACATAGTTTGCAGGAGCAGCACAGTCTCTTGGTGCAGGGGCGATTTTGGTAAATCCATGGAATGTTACAGAAGTAGCTTCTGCGATTGCTTATGCTCTAAATATGCCTTCTGATGAGAGGGAAAAAAGACACCATCATAACTACAAGCATGTCACTACTCATACATCTCAAGAATGGGCTGAAATATTTGTTAGGTTTGTGCTTTCAATTTGTGTTTTTTTTTTTCCCTTCCTTTTTTTGGTTTTTAGAAATAGTATTATCTTTTTATTTTTTTCCATGTAGTGAGCTTAATGACACGGTTGTGGAAGCTCAACTGAGAAAGAAACAGATTCCACCTCAGCTTCAAATCGAACATGCAGTTGACCGCTATCGGTGTTCCAAGAACCGTTTAATCATATTGGTATTCTATCTTTAGATTTTTTTAATCACAGTAGGGGTGTTTGTGTGTGTATTTTGAAAGTAATTAAACAAACTGCAAAGAAGAGGTGAATAGGTAATTTTATATTACAGGGGTTCAATGCAACATTAACTGAACCAGTGAATGCTGATGGAAGGGTTGACCAATTCAAAGAAATGGAACTTAACTTGCATCCTGAGCTAGAAGAGCCTTTAAAGAAGCTTTGTGATGATCCAAGAACAACGGTTGTTATCGTAAGCGGGAGCCACCGAAGCGTACTAGATAAGGTTGCAAACCACTTTTTGCAAATGCATTTAAATTTTTCACTTTTTTTTTTCAACTTAACTTTTGCGAACTCGATGATTCTGCAGAACTTTAAAGATTACAATATATGGCTATCAGCGGAACATGGTGTATTTTTAAGAACAGCCAACAAGAAATGGATACAAAACTTTTCTGATAATATACATATAGATTGGATAGAGAGCGTTAAGGTGCGTGCACGTTTGTTTATGTTTTTTTTCTTTTTCTTTCTATTCTCAGTATGTGGAAAGATGGACGGGCCGGGTAACTAGTCAAACGGGTCAGTGTGGCCTGTTAAACTTTTCTGAATTTTTCTTGAATTTGAATACTGGTTGCAGCATGTTTTTGAGTACTTCACTGAGCGAACTCCACGGTCTTACTATGAGCTTCGTGAGACATCAATCGTTTGGAACTATAAGTATTCAGGTTTGTACCCAATTGCACATTTCATACTTTTCATGTATTGTTACCTCAGATTACTTATTTTTTTCATCCTTTTGGTTGATTATAAACAAAGATTTACAGTTTGGAAGACTTCAAGCAAAGGACATGCTGCAGCATTTGTGGACCGGACCCATATCAAATGCTTCAGTAGAAGTTGTCCAAGGTGGGCGGTCTGTTGAGGTTCGAGCCCATGGAGTCTCGAAGGTTTGACCTTTTTTCACCTATTTTACGTGACATTATAGCACGAAACTTGCACTGATCTTTGACCTTTTTGTGAATTCTATTTAGGGTATGGGCATAAGTGGTGTTTTAGGTCAAGTTATACATGACAAAGATATGAAGGCTCCTATTGACTATGTACTTTGTGTTGGCCATTTCCTTCCAAAGGTAGTGTTTTAACTTTTAACTTTTAAGCCTCTCATGAGAGTTGCATCAGTTGACTTTTTACATAAAATAAAAATATTTGACTTTTAGCAACTTCAGGGCTTTGATGTCAGTTATGGGCAATTTGTTTTTAACACCACCATCTCGAAATGGAAACTTTTGGGATTTTCAAGAGGCATGATATGTTTTTCTTTTTTCTTGCATGATCTTTTCAGCTTGATTAAATCAAAACTTGTTACGCATGGGTATACATGTATCTGTTTGTTAGAAGTGGCATTTTGATGATCGAGTGGATTCGGTTTATGGTTTTTTCTCAACAGTCAAATAGGCCATATAGTCATTTATAATATAAATTACAAATATTATTTATCTTATATAAAATTTGTAAAACCTTTTAAATCATTTTATTTATTTAATAATATAAATTATTGCAATCATATGTGACACACTAGTCATTTGTAAAGCCTTTTACAAAATTTTGGAGAAAAAGTGTTTCAGATCAACCTGACCCATTTCATATGTATAAAAACATAACCGTTTTGACTCATTACTTAACCTGCCTGCCCGCCCGCGTCTATCTTGTCACTACTAGTGTTTCTGCATGCAATTTGCAATCCGTATTTTACAGTGTGCTTATTACTGTTTTAGGATGAAGATATATACATGTTTTTTGAGCCGGAGCTTCCTACTAAAACAGCATCCCCGACTCACTCGAGTCCCACCAGCGGGTTTTCTCCAAATCATTCAGAAGAAGGAACCAAATCCGACGACCAGCCAGTAATAACTTTAGATAGCGACCATACTTGCAGCTCCATGAATAGAAACATTAGCATAAGTGCATCCAACAATGACTTATCAGTTCTGGATCTCCAGGGTGACAACTACTTCTCGTGTGCAGTTGGAAGAAAGCGGTCAACCGCAAGGTATCTCTTGAATTCTTCTGCGGATGTGGTGGCTCTATTGAAAAAACTTGCAGATTGATCATTGTGGATAGACAAATTAATCTTTGTTGGAGGTCACAAACACAGATTACATGGATGTTTTTTACTTCTGTTTCTGTTAGCTTGTTCGTTTATGGTCCTTGTTATTTCCAAATTACTATTTTGAGTTTTTTAAACATTTTGTGGCTTCTACTGTAATAATTTTTGGTTTTTTCCCTGGTTTTGGCTTATATTGTGACTTGCAGAACACATGGGCACACATAAGGATTTGTATACAAATAAATTTACTGAAATATTGAATACACCACCAAATATATTTACACACATAGTGGATAGCTAAAATAGGAAATTCATATATTTTTGTCTAGTAGTATTTTTCTGAACGTGCCATATGTCTTTTTGGGAATGGCTTTTTTATTCATCTCACACTCTCTAGACCCTACTTTTATAATGAAATTATACTAGGTATGTTGTAGTATTTTTCTAAACATAGATAAAAATTTGAGGGGTGTGATTAGAGGTGGGCAAAAAACCCATTTGAGAACTTGAACTAGATTCAAAACTACCCCCAACTCGTTATAAAAATCGGTTTCAACACAAACTGGTTCATGCAAGACTCTAAATTAAGAGATTCACAGCCCCTCTCCACTTTTACAAAACAGCTCCGGTCCGAACTAGTTACAAACCGATTTACACCGTTTAAAAAACTAGCTATTGAACTAGTTGTTTTGTTTTTGGACCATTGGGGCTCGAATTTGACCCCTTTTTTATGGGTGTATTTTTTTTATGTACCAATTTACTCTCCATAAGCTGTTATAAATAGGTGTTGGGTGTTTTTGTTGAATCATAACAATCAAAAACATTCTTTGTGACACCCTACGCAAAACTCACATTTGTCCTATACATGAGAGATATTGGGTTCATAAAGAATGTCTAACCTTAAACACCACCAACACGTTTTGGCGCATAGGTTGTGGATGAGAGGGAATTCCATAGATAAGTGTGCTTCAGTGAGAGCAATGAAGGCTGATGTGGGATTTGCCTAGAGTGTTTAACTCTTTACCATCATAAACACTAAAAAAAATGCTATGCAAACTATGAAAATCAAATTGTGGTGATGATTGAACCAACCGCAGTGAGGATCATACCAACAACAGAGTGTTCCAAAGTTTGGGCATAACTATAATTTATGTGACATGTAGTATATTATTCAAGCTTGATTCCAATACCAATATGAGAGTTCACTTCCTATACCATATGAGGTGAAGAATCGATGAGTTGGTGATCAAAATTTGCACATTACATTCCTTTGGGTACTTTTTGTGTGCATAATCATCTATAATGTGCAATTCATCATAAACCGGTTCTCACCGAACCGATTTGGACCCGATCCCAACCGGTATCTATAGAGTCCGGGTATTTATCAACCGAACTGGTATGAAAATCGAACCGGTTTAAGGTGAAATCGATTTTCATCAGGTTTTGCTAAACCGGTCCGGTTCCAAACTTAGTCCAATTTAAGATTTAAAAAAAAATGGTTTAACTTTATACACCTAGTGGTATGGTGGATTGGAGGAGCATGTGGTGAAAGCTAAAAAGTCTAGAATCTTGCAAATTGGACCCCTACATCTTTGATTCTATGTTATCCATGGTCTTTAATTATATGCTTGTTTTTAGACGTCGACCTTGTTTTCTCTTTGACTTGATACTTGTATAGAAGATCTTTAGGTATATATATCGTTTACTTTTGAGGTGCGAGATAATATTCATTCGGACAAAGACCGGCACTAAAAATGCCATCACTAGATCATGAATTCATGATAGGGGGTAGCTAGCAAATGACCATGCTATCATCGTCACATTGATAACTTTATTTACAACGAGTCCGCAAAAAGAAAGTACAAATTTGTATAAACAATAGCCAAAAGAGGATTGAAACGAATGATATGCAAGACGAGTTTTATATAAATAAATCATTTAAAAATCAAATCATTCTTTAGGGATAGTTTAGTGGTAAAGTGATAGTTTAGTGGTAAGTGATGACTCCCGATCAAAAAGTTATAGGTTTAAATACTCCAAAATGCATGTGTGATGATTTAGCAGTTAAAAAGTGTAAATAGCAAATCTTTGCTAAACACCATTACACATTTATTAATGTGAGGACATGCATGTTTTCATCATAACTAATTAAGGGACCGTTTGGTTCGTGAATTAATTTGTTGGATTTTTACTTTGAATTGGAATTGAATTTGAAATTTCAAAAGAAACTAGAAAGGAATTTTAAAAACAAAGAAATTTAAAAGAATTGGAATCCGGTTGAGGGACGGCGTGTAAGTCTGACGACGAGTTGGGTCGGGTCGGTCCGGTTAGACGAACGGATCGGCCGGTGGGGCGCATCAATTGGCATGTTGGGTCGGGCGGTTGGTGAGGCAAGGTGGTGGGGTGCGTCGGGACAGTCTTGTCGGTTGGTTCGGACAGCAAGGCATGGCGGGGCGATCAGGACGGTTCAGCCATCAAAAAAGATCCAGTCGGGCGTAGCTCCTTCTGGCCCGAGCTGGTCGAGCAGCGACACATGTTAATTCCAAAGGGTTTGATTGGATGGCGACATTTATTGGTATGGAAGGAATGTGAAATATTTCATAACTAGGAGTCTAGGAATGAATATAAAATCAAATCAAATGAAAGACTTTGATAGAACTTAATCAAATTTCAAATCCTTTATTAACCGAACACATTGAAAATAAACTTCAAATTCAATTTCAATTAACTTTAGAAACCGAAATCATTATGAAATGGATTTCAATGAAATTGAAATTCAAATTTCACTGAAATCCTACAACACATTGAAAAAGGAACTTCAAATTCAATTTCAATTAACTTTAGAAACCGAAAACATGATGAAATGGATTTCAATGAAATTGAATTCAAATTCCACTGAAATCCTACAAAATTCTACAAACCAAACGGACCCAAAGAAACACTCATAATTCTTTCCCCAATGGTAGATCTAATCTTAAGTTGCTTCTCTTATACTTATGAGTTCGAAATTGCGATGGAAAATAACGTTTTATGTTACTATTGATTTTATAAACCTTTCGCTTACAACTTTCAAATGAGTTCGAAATTGCATGAAAAATAATCATCAAAAAGCATAACGTTCTATGTTACTATTGAATAATAGATTATTGATTGGCTATTTAATAATAATTAAGAATGATTATAAAGGAACCCCAATAAATCACAAATCCTTGTTAAGATACAATTACAATGACCATAATTACAAAAGAAACGTATTTAACTCCTAAACCCTAGTCGCGATATAATAACGATAATTACAAAACAAACCTAATCAAATTACAAATTCTCTAATTATGATAAAGATGATTACAGTAATCTTATCTACACAACAAATTATTATATCTAATATATGTACATTCTTTCTAATCCTAGTTATTAATATATCGATCGCCTATATATTTCTATCAATTAGTTACTTTATATATGATAGACATCATTTAATTGTTTTCCATAGATTAAATATATGATATAAATTCAAAATCAAGATAAAATAGTATAAATCGACGGCACTTAAGAGATTATTAATGTTTTATAATAATCCGAGGAGAAAGAGAAAACTAGTGGTATCACAAGCTTCTATGATCAATCCTTTGTTTTTTTTTCTTTTCTTGTTTGTTTGTATCCATACCCTAAATTCAAGATTGATTTTCTATAAATTAAAAACTCACCATTTATTCTTATAAGTACCTTTTCAAACAATCCCAATATTCATATTCATAGAATCATACTCACTGCCTTTGAAGCTTAAACCACCATGAACACTTCTCCATATCTTCTTCCACTTCTTCTTTTGCTACCTCTTTTAGCCTCATGTGATGACACCAAGGTTAAGTTTTACAAACACATAAAACTTATAATAAGTGTTTTTTTTTTTTACTTCTTTCTTTTCTTGTGTTAATTGAACATAAAGACGTGTGAATTACGCGTTGTGAATAAGTTTAATTTATGCAAAAAGTGAATAAGTTATAAGCATGTGTTTTGTTTGCATGAGTTTAATTGGTTATATTATTATGGGCAGGTGTATGTAGTGTACTTGAGGCATAATGATGATGGTGGAAAGAAAACATTCGATGAGATTGAGGAAAGCCATCTTTCTTACCTATTTTCAGTCAAAAAGTTAGAAGATGGAGCAAGATCTTCCCTCCTTTACAGCTATAAGCATAGCATCAATGGCTTTGCCGCCTTGCTTACTGCCGAGGAGGCGGCTCAACTCTCCGGTAAACCACCACCACCAGTCCACCACCACCCTCACTCATATTGACCTCATGTAATGATGTAAAGTCGTAAATTATTACAGAAGAATAAAAAGAAAATTTGCTTTATAAAAGTCCACAATGTGCTCTTTCTTTTTGCAACAAAAAGTTTACCACGTGAATTCATTATTGAACTTTGTCAGTACTCTAAAAACAGTTTAATTTATTTTTCTAACGAATAATAATAAACCTTGTTCTTAATTTGATACACTACTTTTCCTACATATTTTGATACTGATAGACTAGACTAGACGCCAACCTTTTGGTATACAATTATATATATATATATTGCATCTTTAATTGTAATTTTTATCCATCAAATGGTTCTAACAAGGTTAAATAGATACATAGTTTAATGGTGGGCTTACATTATAGTTGCTGATAACTTTACAAATAGTGTATTAACCAGGAACAGGACTACATATATCCATTGATAAATAAAACACTTATTAAATATTTAATGATTTTTGTTTGAATAAATAAAGGGTTTAATCTTTTAAATATGAATAGATATGGAAGAGGTAGTGAGGGTGATACCAAGCCATGAAAGGGAATATTCACTGCATACCACAAGATCATGGGAATTTGCAGGCTTAGATGAAGAATTAAAACCAAAGCAAATGGATAGAGAGGACTTGTTGTTCAGATCTCAATATGGAAAGGATGTCATTGTTGGCATGATGGATAGTGGTATTTTTCTTCTCTTTTTATATCTTATATTCTTTTTCACATCTTTAAAAATAATACAAATTTTAGAACGACTCGATAAACATCATCAGTCAAACAATATATCCACTGTGAACAAAAACCGCGGAACCGTATTCATATCAGTGTGGAATATTCTTGGCTTCATTATGATATCAATAGGTTTGATTAATACTTTTACATGTTTTCTTATTAACATAAATCTAACAGGAGCTCAAAAAGTAGAGAAGTTTAAACAATACTTAAATGAGTGTTAATTAATTTTATATTATATAATATAAATATAACTTTTTTATGTGTAAAAATATTGTATTGGTGAAGGAGTGTGGCCAGAATCAGAGAGCTTCAATGATAGAGGAATGGGACCCATTCCAGTTTCTTGGAAAGGTATCTGCCAAACCGGACACAGTTTCAAGTTATCACACTGTAACAGGTCAGCCAGCATTTTTCTTCTTTCATTATATTTTTCATACTATAAATGTTATAATTTAAAAATGTAAAAGAAAATAATAATTTAGTCTCAACTTTTAACCATTTGATTTAAAAGACCTCTATATATCCTGTAAATAATCTATTTTTCTGGCTCTACTACTATGCACACAAGCAAGTTGTAGCAGGTTTAACTGATTTTTTTTAAATGGATTTTATATTAGAATGGACCAATCATGATAATGACATCTTGAATAGATGAAAAATAGTGGTGTGTGATTGGAAAGCCAAGATTGTCTATTTCATAGAATACAAATGTTGACCTAATAAGTCAGACATTGGTGGTTACTCACTCATTTGGCTGTTTCTTGGGTAATCTTGTGACTTATAGTTTTCCCATGCTTCTTTCAGTTGAACCCCAGGCCACCATGTTTGCACCTTGCACCCTTCCAAAAATCATGATTGACCATTTGTTCAATCATAATAATATAAAAATAAGCAATCATCAACCAAATAATTGAAAACCTCCTTGAAAAGAATCCATTTTTTTATTATTCATGTTTGAATTTGAATAATAAATGAATTATAATTGTGACAGAAAACTGATAGGAGCTAGGTATTACCTCAAAGGTTATGAAGCACGATACGGGCCTCTAAACACCACGAATGATAGTCGATCCCCTCGTGACATGGATGGACATGGGACCCACACAGCATCAACGGTCGGAGGCCAAGGGGTACCTAACGCCTCATCTCTCGGTGGATTTTCCCGTGGGACCGCCTTTGGTGGTGCACCATCGGCACGCCTGGCCATCTACAAAGTCTGCTGGCCCATACCTTCCAAAGGTAAAGAAAACGGGAACACGTGCCTCTTTGAAGACATGTTAGCCGCTTTTGATGATGCCATTCAAGATGGTGTTCATATACTCAGCATTTCTATTGGGTCATCAAGCCCACTTGATTACACACAAGATGATCTTGCACTTGGAGCCCTACAAGCTGTTAAACATAACATTTTGGTTGTTTGTAGCGGAGGCAACGAAGGCCCAACCCAATCAACAGTGGTTAACACTGCCCCATGGATTCTCACTGTTGCTGCTAGTTCCATTGATCGGGCTTTTGTTGCCCCGGTTCAGCTCGGAAATGGCAATAAAGTCAAGGTGAATACCTACACAACTATATTTATCGCTTAAACTAATATGTCAAAATGTCAACAAACTAAAAAGTCAAACCTCTTTTTTACAGGGACAGTCAGTTGCTCCATACAAGCTACCAAAGAGGAAAATGTACCAGCTTGTATATGCAGGAGATGTTGTGAATGCAGATGTACCTAAAACATACATAGCAGGGTAATTAATTCAAAATTCTACATTCCACAACAAAACTGACATTTTAAGAAAAACAATAATCAGAATATAATGAATCTTGAAATGAATCACTTATGCAGTCAATGCTTACCTGGTTCTTTATCCCCTCAAAAAGCCAAGGGCAAAATTGTGTTTTGCTTGCGAGGAAACGGGACCAGAGTTGGAAAAGGGATGGAAGTGAAACGGGCTGGCGGGATCGGTTACATTTTAGGAAACAGCCCGGCAAATGGAGCCGAGTTAACTGTAGATGCTCATGTTCTTCCAGCAACTGCAGTTACATCAGATGATGCAATAAAAATTCTTAAATACATAAATTCATCAAAAACCAGCACAGCATACATATATCCAGGAAGAACTGTATTACAAATTAAACCAGCTCCATCAATGGCTGCCTTCTCAAGTAGAGGCCCGAATGCAATTTCACCCGGGATTCTCAAGGTAACCGATTTAATCCTGATATAAAAAAGCTAGCTTCAAGTTTTTTTCTTTTAACTTCTTTAACCAATTCAATCAATAATTTTGTTTTTTTTTTTTTGTAGCCTGATATTGCAGCACCAGGTTTGAATATATTAGCAGCATGGACAGAAGGCAATTCTCCTACAAAGATAGAGGGTGACCACAGAAGAGTAAAATACAATCTACTTTCAGGAACCTCAATGGCTTGCCCTCATGTAGCGGCTGCAGCTGCACTGCTTAAGGCAATCCACCCTGATTGGAGCAGCTCCGCCATAAAATCTGCACTTATAACCACTGGTACAACTTTCACAACATGAATCAACCTATATGATTATTTGAGAATTAATTTATTTTTTTTGAGTTACAGCTGGAGTAGTAAACAATGCTGGGACGATAATAACCGATGCATCAGGCAAACAGGCGGATCCATTCCAATTCGGGTCGGGTCATTTCAGACCAGAAAAAGCAGCTGACCCTGGGCTCGTCTACGATGCTTCATACGCTGATTACATTTTATTTCTTTGCAATCATAGTGCCTTAAAATCCAACACAACTTTCAACTGCCCCAAATCCACGCCTTCCGTTCAGAATCTAAACTATCCATCTTTCAGTTTCCCGGATATAAACAGCAAAGTGACCGCAAAAAGAACCGTCACGAATGTTGGTGGTAAAGGGAGCGTTTACTTTGCTAGCGTAGAACCGCCGTTGGGGATTACGGTTAAGGTGTCTCCACCTGTTTTGCATTTTAACCGTGTGGGTGAGAAGAGGAGTTTTGAATTAACAGTGGAAGGAAATGAGAGGATGCAGAAAGGTGTGTACTCATTTGGGTGGCTCACTTGGAGTGATGGGATTCATACTGTTCGAAGTCCTATTGCAGTATCTATGAAATGATTTAACATGATGAATGAAATGATTAGAAAGATGATGAATAATTAAAGAAGAACATACTCATGAATACGAAATCTAAGAAGTTGCAGATTTAGTTATCTGGTGAAGTTTTCATTGTTATTTGTCTATTTGTTCGTAACAATCTTAGATTCTGTATCTTAGAATGACAGATACGTAAGGCTGCGATTGGTCGTTCACAATTCCAGTTACCTGATACACGATACGTGATTTTGAACTTAGGGTTTGCAAAAGGGACTAATTTATGCTCTGTAAATTTGAATTCAAATACAGGAATTGCGATAAAATATCTTCAAACCGAAATAATCCATAGATAGACGAAGAAACATGCGGTAACTTGAATATCAAACTTTCAATTTCAGTAGTGAAAAGTAAAACTAAAAACAGAAAAGGTTGATCACAACTTACATATCACGTTTCCTGGGTTGCGAAGAGGAGTTAGCAAAGATATTATCGCCGTGCCGGAGCAGATTGAGCCTTTCGCACCGATCGTCGAGGCGCCAGGAGTCCACAGAGCAACGAACGAGTGGTAGCCTCCTCTAGCGGGAGAGACATTGCTTCCCTCCTCCTTTGGAGTAAAAGTATATTTTTTTCCAAAACATAGGTTTTGGATATATAATTTACCGTACTCTTTTCATTCGGAGAAAATATATAACTTTATAATTTTAAATAATTTTAAGAGGGAATACGCAATTCATTTTTAGGTGAGTTTATTGTGAGAAGTTTAATTTGAATAAGAAGGATAACAAAGAATCATAGCTATTAGATCTTCAATTAAATGAAGATCTATGACCTAAAATTTTCCTAGATAGAATTAAAGAGAAAAAACTAAAAAAACAAACTTCTTATTTGAACCTCTCCTTGATTTTTTATCAGATCAAGATCCAATTACTGAAATTCATTTTTATCCTTTTTACCCAAAACAAACTTTTTATTTGAACCTCTCCTTTAATTTTTTTCCCCCAACAACTCAGTTCCTAGTAACTCTTTAAACTTTACGTTTCTTTATTGTAAATGATGTAATTTTTCAATCGTACTCGATAGTAGTATCGTTAAATGTAATAACGACATTAAATGTAATAACGACAGGTGCATTTACATATGTCGGACATCTCTTATATATAACAACAGGTGCATTTACATATTGTATGTAGTTTGGTTTCTTGGTGAAAGTCACTCTAAAACTTAATTGTGTTATCTTATTGTTGGAGGTAATCTTTGTTAACTTACCGTGAACATTGTTGTAAAACTTGTCTGAGATGACCGAGTATTCCCCAAGTACTCCATCATCTTCCCCGAGTACTCATAACTCCCCAGTCGGCCTACTTGGAAGCGTCTAGCGACTTTTACAACCATGATCATAAAAAGTTAAATCTTGATTCTTTTAGGTTCCGGTCGAGAAGTCTATGAGGGCAGCTGCAATCCTAGAGTATTTTTTTAGGTTTTATAGTTTGTTTTGAATTATATGTTTATCAAACTATGAGTTTAGATAATTATTGGTTTAGCTTTTTTATTTGTTTGTAAGTTTATTTGAATGTCTAGAAAGTAGGGATCGGAGTCCTAGCAGGAAGTATTTGTTTAGTTTAAATATGATTGTTGGATCGATGTTTTTAATATGCAAGTTAGGAGTTTCATTAAATCGTCTCATGTTATAGTTTTATTTCATTTCTGGATGGTTTTTGTTCTGGTTAACGAATTAAGGGGTTTCACTTATTTTTGTATGCATTCACACACAGGGGCAAAGAATACTAAAGGCCCGGGGGTCGGCCCTGGTTTTTCACTTAAAGAATTAAGATTTTATCCTGTCTATTCGAAAAAAAATTATATATTGACCCCCCCCCCCCCACCCAGGGGCGGACCTATATTAGGCCCAGGGGGTCCCCGGGGACCCCTCAACTTCGTAGGTAAAGTGGAAATTATGTGAATCGGTTTTTAAATTTTTTTTTACAGGAGCCATTAAATAAATATTTTGGTAAAGTAAAACAAATTAATTCTCCACAGCCTAGTGGTTATGCCCTCCGATGAATTCCAAAAAACCGCTAGTTCGAATCCCCCCGTGCTCTTCCTTTTCCATTTCCCGAGTTTTTTTTACTTATTTTTGTATACATGGGGGTAATTGCCCATCCTTTTTTTCAATAAATTTACTAGGGGTAACACACTTTTTTCTCACTTTTATTTTTTATTATATTTAGTGGGGAGAGTAAATAAGGGTAACGCACGGTGAGTTTCGGACAAATTTATAAATCTATTGACCATTCTTCCATTTTCACCTTTTAATTACTTTTATTATATATCCATTCTTTTCAAATACATTTATCCTAGACCCCTTTTATAACGAAACTACTATAATGTATAAAAATATATATATTTTTTTGAATCGGCTTCATTCGAAACAAAATTGTTGATCATCCTCATTTTGTCTATGATATTTTTATTGAAATCTTGCATCATCCTCATTTTTTTCTATATTATTAAAATTCTAATGACGATATTTCTTTTGTTTTTGTGTCGTATTTATCTTATGTGACCAACCGATCCGAACCAAATTTCTTTATGAAACTGAAATATTTAAAAATAGTGACTCCATAAAAAAAAATTGTGGACCTCCTGAAAAACTTTTCTAGTTCCGCCCCTGCCCCCACCACCCACCCACACCAAGAGAGGACCCTCTTTGCATCTTCCAATCCTAAAATAATTCATGTTCAGTTTGTGCGAGTTTGCTTATGGCGACCAAAGACCAAGACTCCAAGAGCTTTTAGTTTCGACCAAACGACTAAACGACCAAGGGTTAAGGTGCGAGTTCGACATAGATTTTCACCTCATTTCCATCTCTTTTTAAAACTTTCACCATTATTGGTACTTGATTCAAGAAACTATGGTTTTTAAAATTTAAATATTTTGGGGTAATTACTAATTAGGTAGTTTTTGTGATCTTTGCCTCTTTGGTGTTTAATTTTGTGTTTTTATTATGAAATATACATTAGTGATTTAGTCTTGAATTCTTAAATTCTTATTATTTATTTCACTATTTGATTATACATTGTTGTCTTGTACTCTTGTTTGAATATGATTTGTGAAAGTACGTTAAATTCTTGAACAATTGAAGAAATAACAAGTCATAACTCAAAATTTTGGATTCTTTAAGCAAATCTAAGGTTAGTACTTTTGTAGAACTTGAAACTCGATCATTATTGACTATTTGAGTATTTTCTTAAACGAAATATATATTGTTGTTTATTAGTTGTTTGAGAAATGAGCTGCAATATGATAATAGGTTAGTAATGTTTACGGATCGGTTTTGCTTATATATCATATGCTTAACTTATTAGAATTTCCCTTGGATTGTAAATCAATATAGAAAATAGAATTAGTTTAATATTTTTTATTGAGTGCTTACACATCAATTAGTTTTCATATTTATTTGTTCTCGTTATTCAAGTTTAACTAATACATGTTTTGTGGTGCAATTATCAATTATCCTAGTTATCTTTACACATATATAGTTGACCAATGACTCAATCTGACCCGACCCATATATTTGGTGTCATCTCGTGTAAAACAGTGATTTAAATTTATGAGTCCGTCACAATGTAAAATGATAAATTTAAATTTCTTATACTTTCACCCATCTGGCCACCCCTCCCCCATTTAAATATTTAAGATCCATCACCCTTCACACTCATTACCCTTAGCTTTCATGAATGATTTTCACGATGGCTATATGCAGTAGTGTAGATGTTACCCCATCAGTCTGGATGTGTTAAGGCTATTTACAAGTTGGTTTATTTTCTAACTAAACGAAATGGCAAATATGTCTTTGTCTACTTGGCCACTTGGGTTAAATATAATCAAATATGTCTTCTATTTTTTATTCTTTCTTTTTTTAGTAACTGGTTTAACAACTAATTTTTTAGACAAATAAAATTTACATACCTTTTTATAAATAACAATAAAACTTAGACTGAGGTTATATTAATTGTTATAAAATATAAAACTAAACTTTAATTTGAAAGTTAATCGATTTTAATAAAATTTATATTCGAATACCCGAGAAATAAGTTAAACAAACCACAACCGGTGTACTTAGGTTATTAGAAACAATAAAAAACTACTTTAATTTGGAATCGGTTCATTTTCGAATAAAAGCTATACAGAAATGTCAAAAAAAGAAGTTAAACAAAGCTGTTTGTTTACATTTTGAAAAAGAAAACGTTAAACATTATAACTAGATAGAAATCAATTATATTATATGCCAAGTTAATTAATGAATAAAAGGGTGCGGGCAGCGGGGGTGTCAGTTGTCATATGGTGACTTATTCACGTACTTCGATCTTAAATAAAAGTTCATCAAAGTATATACAATTTGATAGATTATAATTTATAAATGCTCCTAAAGGCCAATATTTCATATTTGGTTTTAAAATAAAACTATTTATTTGATTGTTTCGTGTGTGTTATTTATTAAAGCCTATAAAAATATAAATATAAATATATAAGTACCGAATTGGTATTTTATTAAATAAAAGACATTGATTAATTTCCTTGTTTCTCAAGAATGGCCAGACAAGCTTATCCAGTTGGTATAATAATTTTGGACGTAATTTGCGCAACGTGTGTTCGAAGGAGACGGTTAGTTTGGACTTTGGAGATTCCATTCAGCCACGTGTCATCTGACATGGACAGGCCCTCTTCACAGTCCTCTTACACTTGTCGATTTTATATTGCCCAAATATAAAATTCTTGAATCATTATCTAATAAATAATGAAAAGATTCTGTACAATTTTAATTTGACATAATAACTTGGTTTAATCAGAGTTTAAGTGCAATGCAAGTTTATGTATCCCTTGATGGGCTAATTTCTCTATAATGGGCCTTTTTGTAAAAAGAAGAAAAACCCACAGGAGTGTAGTTTTTATTTCTTTTGAACTAGGTCAATTGCTAGTTATGTAGTTTTTTTTAAAGATGACATCAATATGTTTTTTCTCTCACGATTAAAAATCAAATTAGTGAGTGTGTGAAATCACCGTTAAAAAAATAGAAAATTACATATACATAAAAATATACACATAATTGGTATACGTTGATAGGTAGGTATAAGAGCACATCACATAAAGTAGGTGATGTCATCAATATTGTAAAACACTTTATACTACACATCATATTGTGTTATGATGATTGTAGACCTAGTAAGAAGTCGACATGTGTATTAATAGTTTACATTTGTTTTCTTTAAACTTTTATGGCGAATAACTTATTTAGTTTTTTTTCTTTAACGGCAAATATATACTCCTATATCAAATTAAATCATGTCAAATGGGGTTTAAATGTTTAATCAAGAACCTCCAACTAGTAGACAAGATTTTTTATCAAGTGAACTCCCAAATTAAGATACGCCACAATGTGCATGTATAATTTTAGTGGTTTGTTTTTTCTTTAATGAAATCACACAAATGGGGCCTTTAACTAAAAAGTGTATAAACATAACCACAAGTAGATATTCATTTCAATTGGATATTTATATTATATTATAATTCATATAAGAATGATAAAATTATTTTTTATATTAATTTTTGAGAGCTTAGGGAAGCAAATGTTTGTCATATAAATAACTAAATAAAAAATATATGAATAAGTGATTAATAATCTAATTATACAAACAATTAATTTCATGTTTAACTAAATTATGTTCTTTTATATGATTTTATATTTACTTTATTTTATTAAATCTTTCATTTCCAATCTATATGATACTTTACCAATTAATTATTCAAAAATTTTACTAGTGTATGTTTTATTGTATTATATTCTTCATTACATCATATTACACGGATACTTCGCTCTTTATCAATAAAAAGAAACGTACACAAAAAAATCATGAAACTTGCACAATAGGACATCACGTAAACTACATAATAGTGATCATAAACTTTTATCAAATGAAGAACTTCATGTCTTCATCCCATAATGAAAACACTTCAAGCTTTTTTAGAGCGTACTCAATTTTTATTAGATGTTTTATTTTATAAATTAAAGTTTTTTTCCTAAATTTTTTAACGGCGAATTTACTCTACTCCTACTGCTAAACTACTCATACTAAATTACACAATGTCTGAGTTTAAACATAGGACCTCCGACTAAAATGCAAAAGCCTCCACTTTTTTTAGTAGCGATTCCAATATAGGTTTTCTAGAATAACACACAACACTTTACATGATTTAAACTTATAACATCTAAAATGTGAGACAGGTCATGCATATATTTAATTAAGTACCAAAATGTCCAACATTAACATCTTTTTATGATTGAATTAATTTACCGAACACGAAAAGACTTTCATTGCTTTAGTAGAACAGTTATAAAATCCGATTCCTTCTATAAAGAAAGGTTATAAAACCGACACATGTGCTTATAGTTTATAATTGGGAAAATTTCACAGAAACATAACCAACTCTCAATTTTGTTCCAATTAGGTCACTTAAACTTTTTTTTGTTCCAATCAGGTCACTCAACTTTAAAATATGTTCTAATCCTAGATAAATGACTTAATTAGCAGGTAACCTTATCAATTTTATAAAGAAAAAACTGATTATTTAATAAAAATAAATTTTTATTAAATCGAATTTTTAATAAAAATGATTTTTTTTATAAAAAATCGAAATTTTATTAAAATTTTTTTTTATAAAAACGAACTTTTATATAAACAACGTTTTTTATAAAAAACAAAAAAACGTTTTAAAAAAAACGTAATAAAACGTTTTTTATAAAATAATTCGTTTTTATAATAATACGTTTTTTATAAAATTTCGATTTTTTATAAAAAAAATCGTTTTTATTAAAAATTCGATTATATAAAAGTTAGTTTTTTATAAAAAAAATTCTTTTTTTATAAAAAAATCAGTTTTTATAAATATTTTTTTTATAAGGTTACCTGCTAATCAGGTCATTTATCTAGGATTAGAACATATTTTAAAGTTTAGTTACCGCTAATTGGAACAAAAAAAAGTTTGAGTGACCTAATTGAAACAAAATCGAAAGTTGATTATGTTTCTACAAAATTACCCCTTTATAATTTATATACGTGCAAAGAAGAGATTATTATAGCCAATTAAAATGCCACACATAATTCTAACGAGTTGACAAGGTATTTAAATTTCGTTTTTGTGTCTTGGGTGTTATTTTTGATCCGTTAAATTTTATTTTTCTTGAAACGGTATTAATTAATTAATGGAACGATTAAAAGACATATTTAAAATAAGGGATTTTTTTAGTGGTTTTGCAATTTTTCTAATCCACCTGCAAGTAAACTTATGCAATTAAGCGTTAAAAGGCCTTGATTTTAATAAGGCTGAAATTAGTAATTCTTATTAAAAATAAATTACAAAATATATATCTATATTTTCGTCATTGTAGACATATAGTAATAAAACTGTAATATAAAAGAACACAAAAAAAAAAAGACGTTACATAAACATAAACATATTTAAACAAAAAGTTTTATCGGGTTGTTTTGACTGTAACAATTGATTAAACTAAGATGTTAGCGGTAGTTAAAGTTTTTTTTTCTTCGTGTTCAACAAGGATTCCTTACATCCGATATCACGTCTTTTTAGACAAACGAGTGATAAATTTTTATAAATTAATAATCGGTTTACGGTCACCTGGTTTACGATTTGACATTTAAAACCAATCATGTAAACCTAATAGAATGATTAATATTATTACTTTTTATTATATCAATATAAAGACGCACTAGTACAAAACTGGCTTTTAAATGCGGTTTGGATTTATTTTTAGGAGCGGTTCAATTTAAAGACCGCATTTAATGTTAAAAACCGCTTAAAAATAAATATTAAAGAAGATAGATTTCTGTCAACCGCATCAAAATATGAAATTCAAAAAATTAGAAAAAAATCCTGTATCACCGCATTAAAAAAGACTACATTTAAAATAATATATTAATTATTCGGAAATATAAAATGTAAAAAAACAAACCGCACAAAAAGGAGTTACATATTTCTAGCTAAAAATGTATATTTAAAATAATATTAAATTAAAATGTAAAAAAAAATAGACACGACTTAAGTCAACATACAAGGAAGACGGGTAATAAGCTGAGCAGCTAATCCTTTCTGAATAGCAAAACCTAGACGGGTAAAAACAACATTCATCGACCTAGGGGTCGAAATATTACCATGTATGACCTTTTGGATGCGACTTAACGTGTCCACAGCCTCCGGGGCAAGGTGACCAAATGTATCACAAACGAATAGAACAAACACATGTTGATTTTTGAGACACGCTTTCTCATGCTTGTTCACCTTCCATGCAGTCGCCTTAGAAGCCGCTTGGCCCACCTTGAACGCGTCGGGCCTCGGCCCCGTAAGAGGGGAAACCCCCGTAAGATCAGCACATGCATGCTTCTCGCTCTTCCACCAAAAAACGAGAATGTCAGCCGGTCTTAGTGTTGAGCGCCCATCCAGGGGAGTCTAACAAAAAGTTAATCGGGGCTTCATTCTTGTCCGAGATCCCAACCCTCTTGAAAATGTCAAACAGAACATCACGCACCACGTCATGTCGGTACTTGAATCCAGGGAGCTCCCTACAGTGAACGACATGCTCTCCGAACGACTCTAAACATGCCTTGTGACATACAAAGCATTTCTCATCAGCGGGGAACATGGGGATCATGAGGCGATATTTGAAGATTGCCCGATACTCAACCGGCAACATGTGCTATCCCAGCTCGTCAATGGGGAGGGCAAGGAGGAAATCCTAGGCATGCGGTTGTCGAAGGCATTCCCAGACGGATTTTTGTTTGTATGTCATCTCAAAAGTAGCTTTCATTTCTTACATAGTTTTACTAAAGAGGGCACTCGCCAAGACATGCTGAGCTTTGGGTGGGGCGGTGTCCTTGTTAGTGAAACCGCTTAGATCAAAGCCCAGAATTATATCACGGAGATCAGCCATAGCGCACGCATAGTCCGAGTCCATGCCACAAACCCCACTCTCCCGTAAGATGTGGTCCTGCAGCTCCTAAGGTTGGGCTCTTGAGGCCACAAAGGCATAAGAGGAGGCCTCGACTGCCGAATAAACCCCGAGCCCCCATGCCGGATAGGCAAAGAAGCAAGCCGCCATTGGAGGTCCCCAACAAATGACCCCACACACACAACTAAATTCTCGATTGTCGAACGCAGCTCTTTATCGAAACCGGATGATGCCCCTACCATGTGGGAGTGGGGAAATGTTCTTAAGCCGAATAATAGTTTGACAATACCCATACAAGAGCGAAGCATGAGAAGCTCACATTGTGGATAACCAAGTTTGAGGAGGAGGCACATTAGATCAGCAACAGTAGTCGCCCTCCTCGAAGCCAACCCTTGTATAAACCCGCTATTTCTGCTGACAGCTCCCCCAAGGAGCTTCACGTACCCTCATGCTGGGTCTACTAATGTCTGGTGGGAAAAGACCCGGTCGGGACTTCCTGCCATCGCAAGATGGCCAAAAGAGCTTCGCCTTCTTAATATTAAGTTCCAGACCCAATGGCTTACCCCTATCCTGAATGATCCCAAGAACCTTAGCGACCTCCTCGAAATCCCCAATGACCGTGTCATCATCGAAATACCAAGCATAAAGAAGCAATTGACAATTGTCCCTGATTTGATGTGCAAGGGGGTGGAGGACGAGTGCAAACAGAATGGGGCCCAATGGGTCGCCCTTGTTGAACCCCGGTAGTGGCCCATATATGATCAGCCCCCAAGTATTACCGGACGAAAAAACCGGAGCAGATGTATGAAGTGCTTCACTCCATCCAAATCGGGACTAGTGTCGGAATTCAAATGGCTGGTGGAAAGGATGTTGTTCGCTCAGGGATCTTGGATGAAGAAGATGTTTAATCTGATGGACATCTTATCGATTAATATCCGGTGTACTTAAATAAAACCGACCGAAATCACATAATTTGACCTAATTTGTGCATTCCTATGTGTTACGTGACGTATTTATAGTCGTTTTGAGTGGTTCATCTTTGCATTTTTCAAAAAGTTTTGGGACATCTTTGAGAGTGACTTTGTGTAAAGAAGGAGATATTAAACAAAAAAAAAACTATATTCAAATTGTATAAGAAGGGGATGAAAACTCGTAAAGGGTTAAACTCCACCCACAACTTAGGCCCCGTTTGGTTCACTGAATCTCAAGGATTTGAGATGAAATTGGAATTAAAGTGCAACGAAAATCGTGTTTGGTTGGTCAAGGAATTGGAATTCATTCCAATGAATTACATCAAGGTTGAGAAGTAAATGAGGCCTTATGTTATGGGGTTTTTTTTTCTTGGGCCACTCCGATTAGGGTTTGTGGTTGCGTTTTTTACTATACATATCGGTCCTTTTAAGGGGGTTTTCATCCGCTAGGTGTTTGAGATTATACGTATGGGTAGTGCTTATGACTCTTGTTTGATTTGGTCTGGTTGAGGTACGGACTGGAGTCCCATGAGGACGGATTCCTAGGATATATGATTATAGGTAGCTTCTGGGTTGCTCTCTCAGCTAGAGTTAGTCTTTTGGGAGCTTATGGCTTTCTACTTGTGTTTGCCTGACTGCTTATTGGATCCCGACAGGATATATAGTGGCTATTGTTTGTTTTCTATGTTGATGTACTTTGGTTGTTTGATCGAGTTGGAGCCGCTTTGGGGTTAGTTGCGCATCATGGTTCCGGGAGGACCTTAGGTGGACCCAGGTTATACCCTTAGAAGTTAGTTGATCTTTGTCTTGTTTGTCTGAACTTGGTGGATACTGATTGGGCTGAACATGTGATTTTAAATTAAACTTGTTAAAACTTATTTAAAATTTAGATTTATATAACCGAGCTATAGATATGCTTTTTATATAGCATTTAAATGTATTTAGCTTTGTATACATATACAACATTACTCTTTTTATAAATACCATATATAACTTATATAAGCTATTTGATTTTTTTATAAAGCATATAATATTAGGTTTTTTGTTTAATAATAAATAGTTTTTATTTTCATATCTCCTCCTTAAGATTAAACCCCACCCAAAAACCAAAAACTTGAACTTCCCTCGTCATTTCCCTCCCAAAAATTTTCCAAACAATTTCATTCCTTAAATCTCCTAGACGTGTGCTCCAAAAACCCATTGATCCCTTCTCATCTATAGAGAGAAACTGTCGTCATCCCAAGAGAGATAACTGGTAAGAGAATCTCCCTAGTCCAAGGCGAAATACCCACGGTTGTATGCACACAATCTAACCCTAGTGTTGATGGTTGCGGCGGTAGTCCCGTGATTACCAGTTTACCACTAGTGACTAGTCTATCAGTTTCTTAAGCACCTTCTGATTGATTTAGTCTCGAATCATTGCTTGATTCTTCAAATATGCTCCATCTACTGCTGTTTGGTTTCAGTTTCTTACATCACCTCTAGTATTAGTCTTGAATCATTGCTTGATTCTCCAACTATGCTCCCTAATTCTCAGGTAAAATCGTTATAATATTAACCGATGAATGTTTCTTCAGATTTAATATGGAATTCAAGATACATACGGAACATGAACTTCCTCTTAGTTCTAATTCCAAATTGATTTCTTTTAAGGTTCCATATCTTAAATTAGGGTTCTCAAAATCACATTTCTGACAGTTTCCATTCAAGTGTGTGTTTAAATGTGCTTTATTAAAGTGATTATTTTGTTTATGATTATGATCAGATGACTAAAGTTAGAGATGCTTGGAATAATTCTCCTTATAATATGATTGAATTTTAGAATAGAATGATAGAGGAGCTACATTCACAGGGAAAAGCTATAGACGACTTCAAAACCCGTTTGAATAGTTTTACATTGCATCCAAAAATCATTCCATTCATCAGATATGTGCTCATGATCTTGGGTATCTACTTATTTTATCCAAATTTATGATCTTCTTGGTTCCTAATCTGTAACATCTTGCATTTGTGTGCAGGATTTTATTATAGCTGATTAGTAGGTCGTTGAAATTTTATCCATATTATTATTTCATTGGTTAATAATCTAAGAGGTATTGTATTTGTGTGAAGGAATTTATAATGATGAACCAGTTTTTGCAATTTATTATTTCATTGGTTCATAATATGTGATGTGAAGCATTTTATCTTACATCTGCAGGGTTGTCATTTCTCGGGCATTTAATTGGAGGTTTTAGCATAATCCAGTTAAGCGGGTTACAAAGCAATAGGTGATACTAAATAAGAACGCCCCATTGAAGCTCTCATGGTTCTGCATTATAGAGGTGATCTTATACATGCTAGGTAGAAACAGGTTTTAAAGTACATTTGTACTCATGGTTAACAGAAGTTATCTGAGTAAGTATCTTTAAACAATAGAAGCTTTCAATCATCGTTTTAATATGCACACATTGCTTTTTGTTTCTCATTGACATGCTAAAGAACTTTAAGCATAGTTATAATAAACACACCCCTTATAGTTCAGTGATTACCAGTAGTCTATCAGTTTTTATCAGTTAAATTTAAAATCATGCACTCCACCAGTTTGATTAAATGCTTATGTGAGTTTTTGCCTCCTCTTAAGGTATACTTTTCATTTATTTTGTTTTGATTTATATAAACTAGACCTGCATATTAAGTTAAAAGTAAAAACCCTTTATTTTGACAGCATATTAAGTTTTGTTATGTATTTTTTTTTAAATTTGGTAGAGATGACAGTTATCCATTTTGATAATGAATACCAGTATGTTACCATTGAGCAATACCACTCTTTGATATTATATATAGCTTTTTGTTATCTTTTTGTGCTTCTTATATGTTTGACTGACTCACATAAGTTTGATGATTTCCCATTCTTTCTCGTGCTCTAGTAGTAACAATTATGTAAAAAGAAATAAAAAAGACCCAAATTGATCCAAAGTATGGCTACTCAATTAAATAATTACTTTTGTTATGTTTATAATTCTCATCCTACTGTCGACTTTTCTACCCCTCACAGGATGCTTCTTGACGCCTTAGCTGATTACGTTGAATACGAGGCATTGTTACAACTATTTGTCAAAGGCTGGGTTGATATCACCATCATACATTGCTTTGAGACGTAAGTTGTTCTGATTTTATTATTTGGCACTATAACAATTTTAGTTATATAATATAAGCTATTAACTTTACCTTCGTTATTTTTGCTTGTTTTAAGGTTATTATATGGAGTCTAAGCTTAAGTCCAACACATGCCCTTTCTTTGGTACGAACTCGATCACAAGTGATATGTGCTGAAATAAACCTAAAGAAGTTACAAGTCACATACTCGATGTATATAGTCTTTATAGTGACAAACAATTTCTTCTTGCGCCATATTTTAACTTGGTGTTATATATTTTTGCTTTTCTATCTATTTTAATTAATTTGTCTTTACCTTATCACTATAGTTTTACTTAATTATTCAAAAGTAACCTTCATTTTTTGTAGTTCTCCCTAGTCATTGTTTATTATTTTACTCCTAAAAAGAAAGAAGTGTTCATATTTCATTCTTTATAGGGCAAAAAGGACAAAAACTCTGATCTTCCTTCGAAAGCAATTCAAGAGGCTTCTGGGGAAATAAAATTCACATGGAGAATGGTTGAGTTATGTTTTCTATTTCTTAGTCATTTGATTTTCTTGACTTATAACTAATTAATTTGTAACCTTTTGTAGTGTGCAACTTTGCAGAGCAAAAACAATACTGAGAATGTGGCTACATGTTAATAAAATTTATGACCGACTTCGTCTTCATCAAGATTTTCCTGAAAATGTAAGAATTTTATATATGTTCATGTAGTTTCTCTATTAAAATAAGAAACATATATTTTCAAATCTAACTTTTTCCATTCGATTTTTTAGATTTGGCATTTCAGAGACGGTGTAGACGTTAAGTAAGAGTATATCGACCGCAAACTCAATGTCTTAATCCCGATGCTGTTTAGAAGAGTGTTTGAAAATCAAAGCTAAGTTAGAGATCGCTACTTAATAGTTGATGGTTTTTAGAAGATTGTCTTTGAATTTATCAAAATTTTTGATCTGATATTTAGAACTTGTACTGTGGATTGATTTGAATTTCTGGAAATGTTGGATTGAATATATATTTTGGATTGAATTATATTTGAATTGAAATTCTGGACATTTGTGTAATATTGGTTGTTAAAACTAATTACGTACAGGAATGGGTATGTAAAAAAATCAAATTTAATTAAATATTATTAAAAGCACAGAATGGATGTGAAAAAGAATAAAATTTAATTAAATATTATTAAAAGTCACCGCATAAAAAACAACTTGCAAACCGCATCAAATGTAATTATTGCTTTTTTAAATTAGTTTTTAAAGTTCTTTATTTGATGCGGTCGACGTTATTTAATGCGGGGAAGTAAACCGCATAAAAAGATGAAACTATTTTTTGATGCACTAGCTTTTGTTGCGGTCAACAACCGCATCCAAAATCTATTTTGACCGCATCTAAAAGATATATCTGTACTAGTGACGTGTACATAAAAATTAACACAAAATTATGCATTTTAAAAAAATTAATGATTTTTTTTTGTCGATAACTCATGAACCGCTAAACCGTTAAAACCAGTCTGTTCAACTGACCCAACCATCCCGCCTTATTCAGTTCGTTAGGTTCGTATTTAACATTTCAACCTAACGAAAGTGAGTAAAACCGAACCGTAAACATCCATAAAAGAACGTATTACAATCAAGTTGAGTGGTACACCATGCAATTTTACTTGTATATCACCCACAAAAGAAACAAAACCTGCAGAACGTAATCTACGGGCCCTGGCGTACCAAGTACTCCATGCAAGTTTGGTTGTACAGAGTTACGTGAGCCACAAGTAAGCCGGTTATAGTGAGCTGTCCAATTTAGGCGGTTTACACACACACCTTCAATAACTTTTAGAGAGAGAAAACAAAAACGTCTAGAGAGAGAAAGCGGGGACCACACTCAAACGACGACACAGAATGATTGAGTACTGGAGACGATAGCGATCCCGTCGCCTATAAAATCCCTCCGTTATCCATCACAATTTCATTTCAAACTCTTCACATCAATCGAATTATAGCATAATTATTCATTCCAGCTGAAATCAATCAGTTTCCGATGGCGGAGGAATTTAACGAATCTGATGTGGTATTCACCGGAAGCAATTTCGAAGACGATGATGATTACTGCTTAAAATGCTTCGCGGATTCAGATCCGGATGAAATACGAAGATCGAAGAGGAAAAAAATCGAGAAGACTAATTCTAATTTGTCGAATCCGAAAGCGGTTAGCATACCTGTGGATTTATCGTGGTGCCATTACATGAAGCCGAGTTTATACGAATATGAATACGAAGACGACGGTGGAGAAATGGTGCCGCCTCACGTGCTGGTGCGGCGGCGATTGGCGGAGAAAATGGCGTTCTCCGTTTGCTCTGGAATCGGAAGGACTTTGAAAGGGAGAGATTTGAGTGAAATGAGGAATTCCGTTCTTCGGATGACTGGTTTTCTGGAGAGTTGATGATCGGATCGGAATCGCCATTTTGATCGGTTGAAGAAGAATTCGTTAATTTGACGGAGATTTCGTGATTGAATTGTTGAAGAAACAATGTATAATTATTGATTTTCATTTGAAAACAAATGAATTAAAGTTATTAATTAATTAGAATCAACAAACTTATTTCTCTTTTAAATTAATTATTAATTTACTTATATTTGAATTCCTTTGAACAAAAATAATAAGTATATATATTTATTTAAATTTATATTTAAATTTGTGTGTATATATAGTCTATACGTGTACGTGTCTGCTACCTTAACGATGTAAAAAAACATAAATAACTATAATTATTTCTTATGAATCTTATATTTTAATTAATTGATATTTATTGATGTGTTTTACTTACAAAAATGTTTGATATTTAAATTATGTAGACTTTGGGTTCAGTGTAAAAATTACTATTAAAAAAATAATTGATATTTAGTAGTAGAATCTAGAATGTATATATATATTATTTAGTAGTAGAATGTATATATATATTATTTAGTAGTAGAATGTATATATATATTATTTAGTAGTAGAATGTATATATTTAAATCACAGTGTATTGGTTTAAAAATATCATTATAATACCATACGAAAAATTTAGACATGTGTATCGTTGTAACTATTTTAAGTGTACCATTGTAATCGTACAACTTAGTTGCACCATCTAAGTTAACTTAAGGTTGTACATTGTGGTTTCATTGTTGGGGGCATGGTCATTGTTGGGGGCATGGTGACAGAAAACGCCCTTATGCGTCTACTACACCACTCCAAAGGATGTTTTCTGGTGGAATCAGGGCTTCTCCATGGGGGGGGGGGGGTGGGTTTGCAGGCTTCTCCTTTTTTCTTTGCTTTTTTAATTTTTTCACCTATCAAATAAATACACATTTAAAAATAATAATAAGATATCACATTCATACAACCATCAATCACACTATCATTAACTCAGTACACAACTTTTAAAATTGAATTTGATCACATCTTGTATGACATGCCTACTCACCGTTATGCCATCACACGACTACATATAACCCAATGTACACACCATGGTAAATTCACAAATAATGTTTAAAATTTATATTTGAAAAATATAGAAGTAGTGTAGTCAAATAAAGATAATAAAGTCTTCATGTTATAGTGTAATTTATTTTAAAAATATCAAAACAACATTAAAAAAAGATTTTAAGAAAACATTATGCGGTAAAATGCTATATCCCATCCAAAGGTTATAGATTTCAGTCTAAGAAAATTCAAGTTATGATTAGGAAAAATGGATACTAATAATCCTAACTATTGTCTATTGGCAAAAAATAACCCTACCTTTATTTTTGTATGATAACAGTCTTATAAATGTACCATGTTTTTTCTAATAATTTTTTTCGTTAAAAAACTAACCCCGTTAGTAAATGCTGACGTGGTTTGTTAAAGTAAATGAAAGTTAATGTTTGTTCACATTGTGTCATGGTTAGAAAGTAAAGGGTGCAAAATGATTTTTTTTTAAATATTTGGTTTAACCTAAAGGAGGCGGCGCCTCCTTTCTTCCCTCCGATTGCACACCCAACCCAAATCCTCTCCCTCTCTCGATCGTCCCTGCCATCCCCCGCCGCCACCAAACCAGTCACCGGAAGAACAAGTCCTGGCACCTCCTTTCTTCCTTTCTCACCGATCGCACACCCAACCACACTCCTCTCCTTCTCTCGATCGTCCCTGCCATCCCTCGTCGCCACCGAACCAGTCACCGGAAGAACAAGTTCCGACGACCTCCTGTGTTTATCTCCATCGAGTTTTAAATTTGTGTTGTGTTGAAGCTCCAAAAGGTACGTTTTCATGGTTGTGTATCGAGATTTTGAAAGGTATCCCGGGTTTCATGCTAGATTCTTGTTAAATCTGAGTTTGGAGGTGTTACTTGGACCGATTTTAAGAAACCCTAAGTTTTAGGTTTTGACGGTGGTTCGATTTGACTGTTCACGACTTAGAATTGAAGGTGGAAAGGGATGGTGGTGGTGGTGGTGTAGGGTTTCGATGGTGGTGGTTGTAGGTGATGTATCAGGTTTTCATGGTGGTGGTGGTGTCGGGTTTTGATGGTGGTGGTGGTTGCAGATGATGTCGGGTTTGGATGGTGGTGGTGGAATGGTGGTGGTTGCACCGTTGCAGGGTGGTGGTTACAGGGTGGGTGGAGGGTGTTGGTGGTGGGTATCCCCCAAATAAATAAAAAAACAAATACTTGAATAATAAAATACCAAAATGACAAAATAAACCTTTAGGTTTAGAAGTTCACAATTTACCCCTCAAAATGCTGACTAGGATGCCATGTCACATGCCACGCCAGTATTTACTAACGGGGTTAGTTTATTAACGGAAAAGATTATTAGAAAAAACATGATACATTTATAAGAATGTTCTCGTACAAAAATGAATGTAAGATTATTTTTTGCCAATAGGTAATAGTTAGGATTATTGATATTCATTTTTCCTTATGATTATTATTTTTATAGAAATATTGGTTATTTAAAACAAAATTAATAAGAAAAGTCATTTGTAGCAATTCGGGTTTTTAGCTTATTGGTAAGAGACAATGATATCTTTTGATAGTTACGTAGATTCAAAACTTAAAAATAATGTAATTTAAGAAAATGTGATGTATATTAGTCGTGAAAAAAAGTCATATAACCCAATTTTACAATTTCAAAGTATTTTTTATGATTTAAATTATTAAATATGAACGAATTCTGATACTTGATTATCTGTAATTATTATATAAAACTCGAGAAGACGACGAATCGCTTTGCAAACTTATTCAATCCTTATCATACAACCAATATCAGTTAAATGTATCAATTTACACGTTTATTTTGGTATTTATTTTATGCATTTATTTGCTAGATGTCACATTTTGAGAATTTAACAATACCTTTTTATTTAAATAACACATATACTAAACAAATGATGGGTCTACAAGTTGTATGTCAGACTAGTTTTTCACCAGCTGTGACGTTTCCTACCTGATAGGTATTGCATGATGCATCATGGTGTGGTGCATGTAATGTCTTTGTCAGTGATACCAATGTTGTCGTTCGATAAAAAACATATATTAGGTTAGAACCCATGTATTACATGGTGTTGAATAAATAATAATTAATATGAAAGATACGATATTGTATATATGCAAGATTGTGTCTCTTATATGTTGCATAAACTATTTGTGAACATAAGAAATAACGAGTATTTAAACATAAAAAATAAAAAATAACTGATTTAAGCAATATAAAATTATATATTAAGATAAGACATAATTAAAATTTTATTTTAATTTATTAAGTTTAAATAAATATTAAAATAAGAATATTTATATTTATTATATAATATAACTATTTAAAATTATTAGTATTTAATAGATAAAAATGTTGGTATTTAATATGAGAAAGATACGGGAAAAATGAGATGAAAATAATGTTAGAATAACACGTGATAACAATTGTAATAATCTATCTATACTATATAATAAATACATAGTTTTTAATGTCTAGGTGGCACAATTTAAGGTGTGCCACGTAGGATTAGCTTATGTGTCATTTTTATAGATTTTTGAATTAATAAATATTACATTGTAGTTTACAATAAATGTTACATTTCTTATAATCTTATAATCTATTCAATTATAAAAAAAATCCTTTCATTACTATTATTAAACATATTTGTTTATATAATAATAACTGTGATTCATCAATTTCAATCATTTTCATTTAAAATTGGGATGAAGATGAGTTAGAGATTGTATTTCGATTAATTGCTCTTATAGTACAGTCTCGAGTACATACGAGAATTAACTCCTATATATATATATTTCAATAATCTGATGCTATCGACTCTATATCAATGTGACACATATGTGGAAAAGTTATAGGGCATGCTGTAATCATTTAGCCCCTTTAATGATTAGTCTATTTATACTTATTTTTTTTATAACTGAAACAATGATAAAGTTTAAGCTAAGCGTAATGCTGTGCACGAGTTCTCGGTCGAATATTTTAACATGGCGTCCTGAATTGGGGTGCTATCATTCTCATGGCATATATATGTACGATATCTCAAGTTAAAACAAAAACTAAAAGTCAATAATATTGACTTGAACATGATCATTTTTGGTAAGAGGTGTTAAAATTGGAAGCTAAGATAAACGCGTGGAACTCTGAGGTTTATTCCCCAATAAGCCAATTTTATATTTAAGATTGTAACTTGTGGTATTGTCTAAGAGTATTCTAGTAGAACTTCGACTCATTTTTTTTCTTTCAATATATCTTAAGAACAATCTATAGTCATTAATCTTTTCTAGTTTTGGTTAATTATTGTTGGGGAGTACAAACAGTGGCGGATTCAGGAAAGAATATCACGGGTAGCGGGGCCTAACGGGGGTTTGGGGGCAGCGCCCCCGGAAAAAAATTTAGGTAATTAACGGGCTTTTAAGCATATTTTTAAGGGGCTTTTGATCATATTTTTAAGTAAAAGCCATAAAATTTCTTCCAGGGGTCGCGAAAAATTCGTTTCAGGGGTCGCGAAAAACCGAAAACCTATAAAAAAAAAATTGCACGTCGGGATAAAAGTTCAGGGGCAGCCGGGCGCTACCCCTGGGCTCCTTAGTGGATCCGCCACTGAGTACAAATGATTTTTAGCCCATTTTATTTCTTCTACATGTTACATTTATTTAGCCAATTTACCTTGAATCTTAAAATAATTCTTTTTTTTAACGGCTAATTTTTATTTTTATATCAATTTTTATCATACTAAGGTTTGAATATTGGTCTCTTCTAAAGAAGTTTTGCCTTCAATCAAGCAAAGTTGATGTAGTGGTTAAAATTCTAAGCTTGTGGTTGAAGAGATTCAAGTTCTAGTCTCACTTACACCACTTTGTGAGATATTGGTGGGCAATGAAGGATTGAACCATGTGTTTGATCCTGAGTCACAAGGGAGGGTTTACGGGCTTGCCTGGTTCCCGCCCGATGGTGCAAATAGGGGGCGCTCCCGGGTTCCCTCGCTATGAGGTTCGGACTCGGGACTGTGGGTAGGTCCAGGGTAACCAGTCCCGATACACCGCTGAGCCAAAAATTGCCGTTAAAAAAAATAAAATAAAAATAGGTATAATTTGACTACCATTATGGGTTAGATAATTAATGAGATAAAACTAACTTATTAATCTTCGAAAGTATGGAGAAAATATATATTACTTGTTGATCACCAATTTTATATTCCATTTCTTAGACATCACATGCCTGAAACAAGAATATAATCTTTGGAGTTTTGTGAAGGCATGCCAAAAAGATATCAATATGTCATTATTTATTTTTATAAGTATTACTATAATTTTGTGTGTATTGCAAGAAACCTATAATTTATTATCACTACCTGTTGTAAAATACAATCAAATAAATAACCAATATTTATACTCTAAGGAGGAATAAAGTAATCCGAATATCTTCAATCTATTACTACGAGACTACTCAAGGTTAGAGTCTTAGAGGTATAAACTCTTAGAAGTTCTATCTCTTATCAAAATAAGATTCTTATAAAGATGTTATGATGTAGTTTATGTGTAAAGTTGGCGTTCTACATAAAATATAATCAAAATGAAATAATTAACATATACTTCACATATTCATATATTGAGTTAAATTGATTTTATATTATTAACGTATAATTGTATATGGTACATCCCATAATGTCCATTACTTTAATATTTTATTTATGAAAAAATGGATTTTAATAACCTAAGTTATGTCCGACTGGCCAATAATAATCCTGATTACGTTTATTAGCTACAATAATCCGAATTATCAATGTATTGGAATCTATTGCACCTCCGTTAAAAATACCCTAATCCCGTTAGTTCTTTGCTGACATGGCATATGACGAGGGACTGTTTTTGTAATTTCTTAAAATGGATGACTATTTTTATAATTTTCATATATCACATCATCTTCCTCCTCAAGCTTTCTTCAACCCCCATTAGTTCATACCTACACATATATATAACCGAATGGAAATTTTAAGAAATGTTTAAATACCCAAAAACTCGAGCTAAATCGAACCCCAGTTCCTAAAACTTACTGTCCGGGGTCTAAATCGTGATTCAAGGGAGGTCACCGAAGCTGTTTCGATGGTCATGGACCGCCCAATCAAATCCACCGGTGCCGGTGAGCGGCGTAGCTCAAGCTGTCGTGGCAGTTCTTTTTATCTCTTCTTCTTAGGCAATATTTCATGTTTTTAATCTAACTACTTATAAAATTTGTCCGTGATTTTTATTATTATAAATGTAAATATTTATGTGAAACAGAAACCTACATCGCCTGGCCGCTCGTGGATGTGAGTTTTTTTTGGGATGAACTCAACAACTGCTGCTAGCTCGAGCTCTCGTAGATAACTCAGTTTGTCCAATAAGCTCTCTACAAGGGTCGGGGCTTTGTTTGTTAGTCGTTAAAATATATATTTATATATTTATATATATATATATACCAAAAATATTTCATATTTGTATTTCTTTATTTATTCATGAAAGCATAAAAAACCCACATACCTAACTTTGCCTAAATACTCGATAACGTTAAATTAAATCTGTGGTCACTGTCGGCTTTTCTAGCCCCTCAAGATTGGACCATCGTCGAGTTTGATTGGCTACATCAATCAATGATCAATTTACAAAGTTCAAAATAATACTAGCAAATTATATATTTTAATCATTAAATAATTTGAACCCTCCCACATAAAAATGTAAATATTACCCAATATCATGATATCATTAGGTCAAAAGCATTTTAGTAATAATACTAGTAACTAAACGTGTAAACCTACAAACATATCCAAACCATAGATATACTCGCACCAATCTCAATGTTAGGTCACAACATGTAAGTACAGTCAGATGGCTGCGGCCTGATGTGTGCCAAACACATCATGTTTCTCTGTGTATTTTGTATATAAATCGAGTCGAGTTTGAGTCATTTTTTACTTAGTTTTTATCTATTTTATAGTATTTGAGTCTTAATGTGCTATTTAGTCATATTTGTATAAATTGGTGTGAGTTTGAGTCTTTTATTTTTAAATGTGTTTGATTAGGTTAAATATGATTTAATTATGCTCAAAATGGTTAAATATATTTGTTGCAGGTTGGTATAATTGCCCAAGGGGATGGTACTAAGTTGGAGGGCTAAAAGGATTAAGTATAAAAGATGGAAGCTTGAATGGTCATTGCGTGAAAGTCGAGGGGCTAAATTAAAATTATACTTAAAATTAATATCATGTGTGGGCATGATCTGATCCAAATGGTACGTTACAATTGTTTTGTTGGTGAAGGAATTTTTAAGTCGGGAGGATCCGATTTATAACTCGCACCCGTAGCCCTGAAAATTGGCAGCCGTCAATAATTATATTAGGAGAGGACTTCATATTTTTTTTGGGGAACCCTACGCATTAAGGGGGAGAGGTGCTGACTTAAAGGGGCGCTCCATAATTTTTATAGGGGGTCGACGGCAGAATTATTTTGGAGTCAAGAAGAAACAATTGGGACGAATTTTCAAGTGGAGAAAGAGCAAGGATCGAGCGGAGATTTCCCGAATCAATCATTAAACTAAAATTAATCATTCGGGTTCTTTCTAATTCTCGTTTCTTGTAGTCAGTTAAACCTAAAATTATGTTTCTTGTTCAAGATTCGATCTTTATGGTGTGTTTAAGCATGAACATGGTAGTAGGCTAAATTGCTTATACCACCTGAACCGTATGATGAATAGTTAATGTTTTCAATCTTTATTTTGGTGATGACATTTGATTGATGTGATAATTATTTAAACTCCACTAGTTATTACAATTGAATGCGTGTGCATATTAAAATTAGGGTTTTGATTATTAATTCGTTCTTGCATATCTTGCGAATGTCTTTCGGTTTGAGTTAGGTATATTAATAATGTGACTTTGTGTTTGCTATTGATTGTGATTTGCTTAAGTTGTAGATCATAGAATTAATTAATAATTATTGTCTTGAATTTAATATTCTGCCTGTCGTGAGACTCAAAAGGTAATAGGTTGTCGGATAGTCGGGTTGGTTAATGAACTAGTATAACATTGTCTCAAAAGGAAGTGCCCTAAGAATTTGTCTAAGTCGCTATTCCGTGTCAGTTGTGGTGGTTAGTGGTAGCTCCTGCTATCTTAAGGTGCCTTAGATTGTTTCGAATGTGGTTAGGATTAGTTGAAGTGGGAAGTACTCAAAAAGTGAACCATTGTTCGAGCGTTAGAGTTGTCTGTTAGGAAGGACTTAAAATGTGAACTAACCGCCATCGGAATTGTCAAAGTCGAGTGAAGTTGTGAGTGTTAATTAAGATTCTAGGTCTAGGTGGTACTTTTCTCATATCTGGTTTTCCCCTAAGTTTTCTCATCGTTAGTTGTTAGTTAGTTAATTTAGTTAAGTTAGTTCATTTAATTCTCTATTCATTTTTAAACCAAAATTACTTAATTTTCCTATTCATAGAGTCCTAGATTAGAGTCTAGCTATCTAGTGTCCTTAGGGTTTGATATCCGGTCTTTTGTAGCTATACTGCCACCGATAGGTACACTTGCCTTTAGGTTCGGTTTAGTTTTAGGAGTTTCGGTAAAATTAGGTGGTCTAGGTCTAGGATTAGGTCTAGGTATTAATAGTTATTTTTTAGGTACATTCCGAACACATCACGACCTCTTATGGGAACACCGTTACACCTAATATAGATACTGCAATTTGAAGAGTTTTGCCAAAAAAAATTATTTGTAATTGACACCCTCTTTATTTCATAGTAGTTTTTCCTCTATATCTCTCTTTTCTTTCTCTTTCTCAGCTCTCTAACTTTTTTAAGTAAAAACAAGTGGAGACCCTGCCCTAACTCGCAATCAAACACGGAAGTCGGCATGGTATGGATGATGGATGTCATCTGGCGCACTTGGCACTTAGCTTCATCACGATATTATATATTTTTAAGTGTCGTGAGGTTGATGTTGCTGATGTAACCATGGTTCCTACCGACATTGTGCACTTGTTTCTACCGCTGACGTAATTAGCAGGAAATTGCTCTAACCGAAATTGCTATCGCTATCGTCATTGGTAGGAAGTCCTTCCTACTAAAGTCGTTTCTACTGAATGGTTCTCACTGCTCAGTTAAATCTGAGTAGTTCATACTTATGAACTTATTTTTTGAATAACAAGATAATTTATTTACCTTGAGCGTCTAAGAAAGCGTTTGTCTAGGTGAGCAACTTGTTGGGTGAAAGCAAAACTGTAACTTCCTGGATGGGCAATCTCTCGGGGCGAAACATATAATATTTTGCTACAGTTGACTTGGGTTGTTACAAATGGTATCAGATCCAGGGACCGGGTCAGTGTGACACTTAGCTCCCTACGAAAGGTGCGGTTGTAAATCCCACATCGGTTAGGAGGAGATCGGGACATTATTTATAAGGAGGTGATAACTCCTCTACCAAGACACGTTTTACCTAGAGCAACTCATCAAGTGAAACAAAACCATGAGTTTCTGGATGGACAACCCATTAGAGACAAAGCTGACAATATTTTGGTATTATTAACCTAGACCGTTACTTCTTAGATCGAATAAATTGCAAGAAAGATGTTTAATACAATATATTTTTTATTTAATTATTGATTTAGTTATCTTGATCGATTATAGTATAAATGGTAACATGTTCGTCAGTCGAAAAACACATCATAATTTACAAGCAAATTCTAAAAAAAAAAAAAACATCATAAATCACAAGGAAGTCTATGAATCACACTTAACGAATTTCCATCCATTGTTGATCATACTCGTCTTGTTCGGTGTACCAATTGAGGTGCTATAGTTCTCATCAAGTGATAATTGTTTTTGTTATTGTATTCTAGAAAATAAACTTAAAAAAAAAAATTAGATTTAAATAATCTCAACTTTTGAGGGTTAGTGAATAATAATCTCACTTTTAATAATAACTTCCAGTGGTCTCAACTTTCACCTTATTAATAGTAAAGGTCCTGGCGTATACAAACTTAACTGTGTTAAAATTTCTTTTCAACCCCAATCTTTAATCTAATATAACTTCTTCAAATCTCGATGGAAATTTAATCAGTAAGTTGCAATGAACTCGTGATGAAAAACCGAATCTATAGCACTAAGAATCATTAAATACCATCAGGAATTGATCAATCCACCATTGTTGAAACTTCATGAAGAAGATGAAGTTGTGAAATTTGAAATCCGATCAAAACTCCATGAAAATCAATTTTGTAACTTGCTGTAGATTCGTGTGAACATGATAAATCTGTCGGAAGCGACCAATAGCACAAATACATTGGAATTGATGCTCAATTTTTTTATCCAAAGTCATGAAAAAAACGTAACTTTGATGCTCTTGTTCATCATCATAATCTCTTTAAAACCTAAGCAATATGGATCTAGTTTTGTTTGCTTTTTCGTCACGAGTTCATAGCAACTTACGGATTTACTTTTCTTCAAGATTTGAAGAAGTTGTGGTGGATTAAAGATTGGGTTGAAAAGAAATGGATAAAAAACTTAATCATTGAGAGTTATTATTGAAAGTGAGATTATTATCAGCCAATTCTCAAAAGTTGAGATTATTTAAATCTAATTTTTTAAAAAAAAAAACTTAAAATTTATTTTAAGTGACACACGTAGAATATAAATTGTCAGTTACTCCACTCGTTTCTACTTGTTCTTCTTTTGATCTTCTGACCATTTACATTATTTTAATATTAATAGTATTACGATTAAATGTCTTTCTTTTATTTTTGTATTGTAATAAAGTTATACAATTATTTTATATTTATTTTACGTACGATTTCTTACATATAAAATGTTATTCTTTGTTCAAAACGACTACTACACACACCATCTATACATCATTAGACCTGAACTATTATACAACTATAAAAAAATACATATTTTCTAAGCACCATTATACTCTTAAACCATGGACCATTTGGTTTGGTATAACACTATATAATTTGTTCATCTTTTATTTCACATTTAAACTTGGAATAACTTAAATACGATTTTATTATACGAGATTGGGATTATGACATCTTATTAGTTAGTTTATCTTAATTATGTGGTTTTCTAATCAATTAATAATGCTTTTGTTGAGGTTATTGTATAGTTTTTTTTGTGTGGCTAAAAGTAGTTGCTAAAAAATATGACGTACATTAATTGTTAGTGGTCCCAACCACCAACATAACACGTGTACTATGACGAAATAGGTCATTTTCATCTATATAATATTCTTCCTGTCAATTTTCTAGTTAAATATATAATGAATAAAAAGGAGATAATTTTACAATAAAACAAGTTGATATATATTTATAAACTAGAAATTGGTAGGCATTTGTTGTCACGGTTTAAATGTCTAGTAAATTACTAAATACATGTCGTTATAAGTTTTTTATGTACTGTATGGAAATCAAATCATTTCTAAAAGTATACCACAAAGCATGTAAAGATAAATGTATCAAGTTACCATGACTCGCTTATAAATACTGTTATTTGTGGGATTTACTAGGTACAGTTGTTGTTGTTGTAATTATTAATTAAAAGAAACTATAATCTAATGAAAAACTTGGGACAAATTAGAAGAAACCAACAAAAACAAAAAAAATAAATAATTAAAGAAAATAAAAGACAATATTAAAAAACCAATTAGACGCATGCATTTCATAAGTTGTACTTTATATATCGTATAGTGACTATAAAAACTGGTAAATAAGGTTCGTGCTTAGAGATGGGTTATAATACATAAAAAAAAAATCGCATGAAATTGTGGCGGCTTTGTTTTAAATATCAATAATTTAACCTCAAATTTAATATATCAAAAGTTTATTAAGTATTTAGATGTTAATGTGGGATTATCGCACTTGATAGAGACTCTTGCCTTTTAGTTATAGGCTTAAGGTTTAAATCTTGGTTTGATGAATTTAATTGAAATATATGGGATAGATTAGAAATAGTGTATTTTGTTAAAAAAAGTATTTTATTTGATAGAAAACTATATTATAAAATTAAGTTAAAATCTACCTTCTAATAAATGTTTACATTCTGGACGTGTCAACACCACATTTTGGATGCGTGATTAGTCAGAGTTGACTCACCATAGAAATAGAGACCATCAATTTAAGTAACAATCACATGTATCCTGAATATAACAATTTGTTTCATAAAAACAGTCAATTTGTTGTCTTTAGACAATTTATACACAAACATGAGATTAACACAATAATCAGGGATCACAAACACATCACACAAGGTAACTCTATCGCTCTATTTTTATATCCCCCATTTTAGTTACAATAGCATTTGTACCATTTGGGTGTTTAACTTTGATCAATTTTATTAATCACATCATGATTAGACATTATCATGTGTGGATTTGTCCCGGAATCAACAATCCAATTTATCCTTAATATCACTAGGAAAACACACTCCATGACTACCTAACTAGATGAAGAAAAAAACATACATGTAACATTACTACTTGAAGACCATCACAACCCTTTTCATTTAAGAGACTTAACAACTTAGTAATTTGTTCAGAAATAAGAGCACTAGTAGGATTGGAAACAAACATATTAGAAGATCTAGCTATAGTATTATTATTATTAGTTCCAACTTTCTTTCACTACCCGGTCTTGATTTTCATCCGAGTAGGATACACAATTACCTCAAAACAATTATCAACTATATGTCCTATCTTGTTACAATGTGTACACCTCAATTAATGATCATGAGTCCTATCGGTTTCCTTTTGTTATAAGACACCAAGACATTCCAAGCATGAGAGGGTTCAAGAATTGGAACAATACATGAATTTCATATCTGACCAGATAAGCCTAATCGACAACAAGTTCCAGATTTGACGAACAAAGCCTAATCAACAAAATTTAAATCGACCGGAATTAGATATACAAAGCTATAAACAAAGCTCTGATACCATATCAAAATATGGTAATCAAGAACAAAGATTAAACCCAAAACCAATATATTAACCCAAAATTTAAGAAATCAACGAGCTGAGAATACAAAACTTTAACCAACTCAACTAATGAAACCATTAGTATAATGGAATGATTACAAACACAATTTCAACCACTATGATCTAGCAGGTATACCATAAATTGAAATTGATGACATAAAAGAGATGTTTTACACAATTTTTTTTTGGTACAATACTTTAAAGATAAGAATGAGTTTGAGGATGATAAGAAAATGATTTTTTTTTTGAAAAATTGTATAATCTTATTTAGGTTGTTAAATGCATGGCCATGAAGTAACTTTTATGCTAATAGTAATATCAAATCTTTAACTTTTGTCTTCCATATTATAACTAGTGGTATTATCTCTATGCGTTCTGATGATGAATTATCGTCTGATCATGTTAGAATTAGTATGTGTTGCAACAGTGGGATCGCCGATACACAAAAAGCTAATGAAATCCGACACATCTACGTCTCAAACCTACTCCATATCACAACAAACTTACACTCCTAAACTTGAAAAATAAAGAAATATACGAGCCATTATATAAAAAACAAAGTTACGTGGCCAAAATCTGAAAATCTAAAGTATACTATTATAGGTTATTAAAAATAATTACACGAAAAAAACAAATGTTTTGTGGCCCAATTGAAATAACCTAAAACTATGCTAAAACAAAGTTTTATAGCTAAAATAGAATAAACTAAAACTTTTATGAATAAAATAAAATAACCTAAAACTTTTGTGGTCAAAACAAGAAAAAAAAAACAACTATACTATTCTACCTCTTCAGCTTTAAATACACACACACACACACTCTAATCGGAAACCTGTGCGATGCTATGATAACGACAATTTGCAACGCAATACTCTTTCTGTTTTTGAATATTGAAATACAATTTCTTGTATTGGACTTATTTTTTACTTTACTTATATAACATAATCAAAATTGGATTATTATTAAATTTCTGTTTTTCATTAAAAAGACAATTTTAATTCCTTTTTTCTCTTTCTTATCTAAAAAGACTATTATACCCTATAAAACTCTTAATTTTTTATGTAAAAAGACATGTTTGTTCTTTTCAAATGTATTATGATAATCTAGTGGGGGTGCCCGCGCGATGTGACAGGGAACACAATACACTATCGCACACACATTAGTAAAACGTTTCAACAATTAATTAGTGATCTATCACATAGATCTAAATGTTTAATAAAAATTTATATTTATATATAAATAAAATGATTTTGAAAATTTAGTTAAACATTGTTACATAATTACATATTTAAATTAGTTTTGCTATTAAAATAAAAATATTTTTTAAAATTTAGTTAAACATTATTACATTTTTAGTTAAACATTTTTTAACTGGTTACATTGTTATAACATGGTAAGCCAAGTAAGCCAACATTGTTGCATACATTACGTAATGCCGTTGGCTTACTATATAAGCTAGCAAGTAGCAAAACATTAAATGGAAAGCCAGTCATTCATATGTAATGCTGGTTCTTTTGATGACAACACATTCTAACAACAAAACTGCATATTAGATTAGACAAGATCTTATCTGCACAATGGAAAAATGTCAGATAAACACTAAAAATTACAAAAAAGTACAGATGAATTTGTGCATTTTTGCCTGCAAATAATTCAAAAAATGCATGTTTCAAGTACAGATGATTTATAGTCTTCGTGATGGCAATGCGTTGGTTGGGGTGTAAGCAAATCTACTAATGTCATCAATGGGAGGTGGGTTTTTTGTAAATGTGTTTCGTACGTCTTTAAGTGGGGCCCGTAGCCCGCTTGCACGAGAGCCGGATGAAGTGCATTTGAAAGATGATATAACAGAAATGAACTTCTCCATTGATTTCTCTGCTATTTCTGAATATTTTCCCAAATGGGAAATATTACATCCAAATTTCTCTTCTTCATCTCTTACTTCTTGTATTTGATCATCAGCATCAAAACTAGATACACCTGAAAAAAAGCATATGCTTGTGATTAGCAACAGAAAGTCTGTAATAATTGCAGAGCTTTAAAATTTCAGTAACATAATATTTAACACAAACTATTTACAAAAACTTTAAAATTTTAACAAAAGTGTTTCAGGTCAACCCAACCCAACCCAGCCAGTTTCAACCCTTACCAAAAGTACCCATTTGCAAAAAAAATTTGTTTTCTTTTATCAAATCTGTAAATTGCTGCAAAGTTTGCTCACAAAATTTAAGAAATGCATACACATTACTATAAAAATAACTGCATGGTTGAACGAAATAAGGGGTGTGGTTGTACCCTTATTGTCACTTTGAGGTCAAGATATATACGGCATTTGCTCAAAACTATACTAGAAAAAAGGATACCTTGACTAGCAGGAGATTGACTTGCACGCATGTATTTTTGGTTCGGATTTTCCTGTGCAGATAAACCATACAAGTAATTAGTATTAGGAGTCAAGAGGTACCATTTTGACTTTTAGAAACCAAATTTTGTAGCCATATGCTACAACTTACAATATATGAAATTAATTATGAATGGAGAAAAGGTTAAAAATAATGCTTACTTTTTGAATACTGTCATCATCAAAAAATTTCCTTTTCATGGTTAGTTCCTCATTGTTGTTTGTCTCTATACCCCTTTCATTTGTGTTATCTTGATTTTTAGGCGTAAAATAACGACTTTTATTTGATTTCATATTCTCTACTCTTGTTTTGACCACAACTGAACCCGAACCAGACACGGGATCACCACTAGAAGCTATATTCTTGTTTGCAATGTTGACTTCAGTGATTTCTTCTGAACTTTTGTGCTGAAAATAACGACTTCTGACCACAACAGGTTGCTTTTGCAATCTTGTTTTGCACTCAATTGCATCCAAGGAAGTACTAGGTTCTAACTCCTTTTGTGAAGCTATACAAGGGTGTATAGTATGCTTCGAGTGTTGTGCCCTTTTCATGTTGTCTGCAAGAAATTTAACCACATAATTCTTTCACTCAGTGTGTTATACACAATATATCTGTTCCGCATGTGAGAAGATTATTCAAATTTTCTAACCGTGAGAAACTGATTCCATTAGCTTTGAGGTCTTTCTTGGGACAATGGTATCCACCTAATGAAAGAAAGCAATCCATCTCATAATGCTAAATATTTAAAAAATAAAATTTAAAAAGTAGTGTAACAGAAATAAATGTTTTACTTACAGTTTCTTCACTGGTGTCGATTTGAGGAATTTCGTTTGTCAGATTTGGGTGCTTTGGTGAAACTCGAGGGGCCTTGAATTTCCTCTTTGCTTCAAGAGATGCAAAGCCTTTAAGCATTAAAGATAACAAGAACAAAAATACTTTTGATCAATCCCTTTTCATAGCTAACATTTTCCCCTTATCAGTCCTATTTATGTGAAGAAATGAAATGTGATAATGGGTCCTGTCTAGTTATTTCTCTATGCACAACTATGTATCAAGCGAATCCCAACCAAGACTGATAACTAAAACATTTTAATGTTGAAGGTATTGATGTATACAACAGCATGTCAAAAGCCAGAAAATTTTATATTTTAGGATACAAAAGTAGTTGGTCATAAGATTTTTCTGTGCAGGCAATTCCAGTTTCTTGTTTGCACCCTCAGGCTTGAAGCTTTTAAGATTGTATGTTTCATCTATGCAGGGGTCCTTCTTTAACAAACTCTCCCTGTTTGTCGAACAAACATAAACAAAATACAAAAGTTAGTGAAAAATAAGAAAAATAAACACTAAAATTGACTGAAAATAGGGAAAAAAAGAGGTGACAGGTGGTCATTAAAAAGGGAAAACAATACCTGGATTGGCAATTTGGTAAAAGGGTTGATATCTCCACTTGCTATGCCTTTGGCTAGATTTTGTGGTATCGATGTGTCTTTTAGTCAAGGAACAATAAAAAAAAATACAGATATTTAACACTTATGAAAAACTTTAAAGCCATAATATTAATGCAAGGATATGGCCCTAAGAAATCTAAATCTTCATCAATATTGCTAGAAAAATTTGACAAATGCACAATATCTTCTGTGACTGGATCATAAACTCTTTGATGTTGGAAAGTCATTATTGCTTTCCTAAAAGATTCTTCATAGACTGGTGGAACAATAATGCCACTAAACTTCAGTTGTTTAATTACCTGCAATTTAAGTGTGTGAGCTTATAATCAGTCAAATGGAAGAAGACCAATAAAGCTAACACTAAAAAAGCTTAAAATCAGAACTTGCATACAGCACAACTAGAGATGGAAATTTCAATCCATTTACTTCTGAATGGTTTGATTCAGGTGAATATGTTGTTTTTAATGGATGGAAACTGGCTGAAAGTCACCCATAGTGTATTTTAATGCATAGAACCTCCTAATCATTTTATTCATATAATTACATTATTATTGGGAAAAAAATAACACATTTAGACAAAAAGTGCAAGTCAGCCCAAACTGGTCAAATAAATAACCATTTTAGACAAAACCCTTTTTCAGCTCATCACCCAAACTGCTTGTTATTCACCACCAAAAAGAGCAATACAATAAAATGACAATATAACTCACTTTGTCATAGCTTTTGAGTTTCTTTATTAAGGCATGAGCCTTTTTCAAGCCCATTCCTGGCAAAGATTGCAAATAGTCACAACCACTAAGAATGCACATTTCAAGAATCATTTGCTTGGTAAAACCAGTCAAATTGAGTTCTTTGTTATTTTGTAGTTTTGAGTACTGAAATTCAACGCCTTGCCCATATTTGTCCATCTTGTAGATGATCTGTGTAGAAAATTTTCAAGAAAATGTCTCAGTACAGATATAAGAATGCTAAGAAACAATAAAAGAAATTTGTTAAAGCAATTATGAACTTACTCTTGGGCAACCGAATGGTATTAAATCAGAGTCTTCGGTAATGACAGCATCAACATGCTTGCTAATGGCCAAAAAAGTCATCTGGGCATCAGCCTCGTACGGAGCGACAACATATGAAATATTTTCCTTTTTCAACACCTTCGAAATAAAAATATGAAGTTAGTAATAAGTATAGACAAGTATGGTTGCACGTGGAGAAAATAAAACATATTATTTACATGGCTCCTCAATTTGCCTACGCCCATGATCATTGAGGTTGTTCATATTATATGCACAATCAGATAAGACAGAAAAGTCATTGTTCCTAACTACTTAATTGTCCTATGTAATTGTTTTTTGATTAACTTGGAGTTTGTAATTCTGTTCACTGTCCGAATTAGGCTCCATATCAGATGTCATATTTTCATAGGCTGGCACTTTATCTTTTGAAACTTGCAAATGTGGTCCGGTGAATAACTTACCTGAATTAGTTCATATGCAATCACAGGTGATATATCCACTGCTTTTTGATAGCATTCATAAGCTGCTGATGTATTTCCACATGATTCATGCTCAATTGCACGGGCAAGATTTTCCTTTCTTGACCTGTGCTTGAAACACACATACACATGATGACACAACTGTAAGCCTCATAAAAAACAGGAAACAATATATATGTTTAAAAAATAAACATATGTATTGATTTATGAAATTGGCATCACCTACATCATTCAAAACAACAAATTACAATTGATTGGTATTGGCAAATTAGGAATGCCCTTACTTTTTCAATCAAGCTGGTTTTCAGCTCTATAAGTATTATGATTTTATCAAACTAACACAAAAAAAATGATTAGAAGGGGGGAGGGGGGGGGGGGGGGGAGATACTGTTGAGTAAAAGGTATACCTTGCACGTTTAATCTCTTGCTCGTTCTTCATTGGTAAGTGACCTCCATCAAAGACTAAAATAGGTTTAACCCCATAATGCCGCAACAAATTCACTCGGTGCATACAATAATTGACATGCCTAAAATAGGTCCAATACACATCAATTCAGACAAATGTTAGTAGAGTGGCTTCTGATCAGATTGTTTCTATGCATCAAATAACAATTGATCATTTTGCAATCAAAATCTACATTCAAACTCCTCAATGCATTTATCTGAGAAACACTTGTTTCTTGAAGCATTTTGGACTGTAAAGTAACAAGGGTTATAGATTAGCTTCATTTGTTCATATATTTTTGAAGAAAAAAATCCAAGATAAAATGGGAAATTAAAACGCCCAAATTAAGCTTCTAGAGCTGATTGCTTGCAAAACCCTTGTAACCCTATTATCTTACGAAATTGACACAAATTAGATGAAACCCATTATACGAAATGCAATTGCAAGAACTCAAGAAGTGTATTACTTGGAGGTAGGTTGGGATTTGCACAGCTCTTTACTGCAGGAAAGGGCTCCTTTGTGAAGCCAGGAGTAGGTGTCGACGGCGACTGAACACCCCTCGAGATCCTTTACATGAATCGGAACCATGGTCGATTTCAGTAGGGGTAATAGCCCCTGAATCCCCATTGATCTTCTTGGACGAAGATCAGAGCGATTACTGCTTTGTGAAACCCTAATTTGGCATCAGAAGCGGAGAGACGATTTATCTCCGATTTTAGAGGAATATGGCGGGAACAATTCTTGGAGGCTTTGGAGTTGGAGCGAATTCAATATCACAACTTTTCAGATAGACCCCCTTAGGTTATTAATGTTTGTTAAAATTGACTTAAATAGTTAAATAATGTAATTCCTTAGTTTAGGCCAAGTAAAAGTTTTAAGGATTAGGGTTTTTGTTTCATGAGTGACCATGCCTAAAAAACGATACTTTTAAAAATCGGTCGTCGGGTTTTGGTTTTGTAAAAACGAAAAACCATGGTTCGGTGTAGTGTGCGATGTAACGTGAGGAAAACTGACTGAACCAAACTAAACTCTATTAATCCATTTAATATTATATAATGTTGTTTTGCTACCTTTTTCTTTGTTTATTTTTACTTCTTAGCTATTTCCTTTTTTCCGAAATTTAAATTAGTGGCATTTACTTGATTTAATGTTGGGTGTAATTATCTTTCTTATATATTTACGTCACTTCTTCATGATCGTTATTTGTTAAATTTTAACTTTTAACTTTCTTTTCACCTAGTTGAGATATTGCATATCCATCTTTTAATTAAAATTGGTAGCAAATTGTGTTTAACTTTGTATAGTTTATAATTTCTTAAAATGAATAGAAACAAACGTCAAGGGGCTGTTTGTTTAACTTGTTTTTTGAAAAAAAAATAACTCGGTTAGAGAAATGAAAAAGGCGGACCGGGTCAGATGAATTCGGGCATAGGTCAGACAATCTGGACCGAGTCAAACGAACTTTTGTGAAAACCAAACATGCTGACCACTGACCGAGTGATCAGGTCTGAACAGACCGATCAGACGAAAGGAGTCTTGGACTCTTGGTCTCTTGGAGGACTATGGGACTGTGGGTTGTGATCATCGGGCCTGGGCCTAATCCGGGGCGGAGTCATTTCAACTTTGGCCCACTACAACATTAAAATATTAAGAAAGGAAAGCCCAAATTCGAAACCCTGCCCTAATAGCTAATTCAGTTTACAGACTCGCAATTTCATCCCCTGATCAAAATCGCTGGTTCCATCGACTCCGCAGTTCAGCGCGCCTTCACAGCCCTTAGTTCACCGTAGTCACTGGTCGCCTTCAGCCCGCAGTCGCCGGTCGGCCTTCACAGCTTCAAGCTATAGCAACCAGTTCTCCAAAATTGCAGGTTCCATTCCTTGATTTCCAGTTTATTGAACCTCTAATAGTTAATTGTTATTTACATATTTTTCCGAACCAGTTCACTTGTTCTGTTAGTTCATTTGTTCAACTGTTGAGTATTGAAAGTTCACATGTTCCGTTATTTCGTTGTTATTTAGCAGAATTAGTTAACTTGTTCCATTCTTTGCATTTAACTATATCAGAAAATATACAAGAGGCAGGGGTTTAAACTGTTAAGAGTCACTATCATCTCTAAGTACTTGAACTTTATTTTAGAACCAGATATTTATGATTTTGTTATTAGAATTTAAAGAGAAGAAACGATTAAGGTAGTTGGTTTCATTTGACTCGGTTATTATTGCGAAGTTTTGAAGAGTTTGATTTGTTCGCTTTAGGAATCGTTGTTTTGGTACCTTTTTAAAATAGCAGATTCTAACTTGCTTATGTTGTTCAAGGTTTATCAGCTCTAAGTCAGTTTAGCAGATAGGGAAAGAAAAGGTATGACTTCAGTTACGCTGAAAAAGAACTATCAGTGCGTCCAGTCTCTGCATCAGTTCTACTCTGGCGGACCCTATGCAGTTTCTTCCGATGAATCATTCATTGCTTGTGCATGCAATGACACCATCACCATAGTCGATTCTTCCAATGCTTCCATTAAATCTACCATTGAAGGGGATTCAGAGTCTATTACGGCTTTGGCTCTTAGCCCTGATGACAAATTCCTCTTTTCAGCCAGTCACAGCCGTCAAATTAGGATTTGGGATATCTCCTCTTCTAAATGCTTGCGCTCTTGGAAGGTAAGTTTACTTTTTCATTACTTGATCTCTAGATGAGCCCATTTGATTCTTCTAATATTGAAAATTTTGAGTTATGCAGGGTCGCCAGGATCCGGTAATGGCGATGGCATGTCATGCGTCTGGTGGGTTGCTGGCAACTGCTGGAGCTGATGGCTCAGTAATTGTATGGGATGTTGACGGTGGATTTGTTACACATTTCTTTAAGGGTCATTCAGGGGTTGTGACTAGTGTCATTTTCCATCCTGAACCAACACGTCTGCTGGTACGGTTCTGTGATTCACAACCATATGCCATTATTTAACACTTCATTGTGATAATAATAGTTATTAGTTTTACAATTTTTAATTTTTTTTTATTGCTTTAAAACTATTTTTTCCGACTGTTTTCACTTTTAGCTTTTTTCTGGATGCGATGACACAACCGTACGGGTGTGGGATCTTACAAGCAAGAAATGTGTTGCAACCTTAGAAAGACATCGTTCAACTGTGACCACCATTGCAATAACAGAAGATGGATGGACTCTGTTGAGTGGTGGCAGAGATAAGGTGTGTTTGAACTATTTATTTTTTGTTGTGGATTAATTTTTTTAACTGATATTTTATGTTTTTTTTTGTAATCTGTAATTATCATATAATTAACCCCTCAATTGATGTACATCATACTTTAGGTTGTAAACATGTGGAACCTTCATGATTACAGCTGTACAATGAGTATACCCACCAATGAAGCGATTGAAGCCTTGTGTGTTATTGGTACCACAACTTTTGGTACATGTCTGCAAAGCAAGAAAACTGATGACAAGTTAGCATGCCGATTCCTCACTGTTGGTGAACATGGAATTGTACGGATATGGAATTCTAATGGGTAAGAAACTAAGAATGCATGTTAAAGTAATAACATACATTGCTCTTTCTGGTACTCACAAGTTTGTATTTTTGCAAGCAGTGCAGTCTGCCTATTTCAGCAAGCATCTTCAGATGTTACAGTCAGCAAAGAGGACGGAGAGGAAGCTAAAAGAGGTTTCACGTCAGCTGTGTTGTTGCCATCGGATCAAGGGTTGTTGTGCGTCACTGCTGACCAGGAATTTCTTTTCTATTCTGCAATCCAATCTCAAGAAGGAAGTTTTCAGCTGAATCTCAACAAAAGACTTGTAGGATATAATGAGGAGATAGTGGATATGAAGTTCTTGGGTGTTGAAGAAGAGTTTCTTGCTGTTGCTACAAGCGTCGAACAGGCAATTTACTAAACTGTTTAAACTGTTAATTGAAGTTTTTTTTTTATCATTACGAGATTTGATTGTTTATTTGTATCTTAATGTTTGCAATTTTGCAGGTACGAGTGTATGATGTTTCCTCAATGTCATGTTCTTACGTTTTGGCGGGCCACACAGACATTGTGCTATGTTTAGATACCTGTACAACAAGCTCTGGAAGAACATTAATTGTAACAGGGAGCAAAGATAACACTGTGAGCACTCCTTCTGTTTATATTTACGTTTATTAGATTGTTGTTTCTTTTTGTTGATTTTCAACAAGTCACGTTACAATTTTGTGTTACTTGGCAGGTAAGATTATGGGATTGTAACAGTCGGCGTTGTATTGGAGTTGGAAGAGGTCACATGGGAGGGATTGGAGCAGTTGCTTTTGCAAAGAAATTGCAGAATTTTTTTGTTAGTGGTAGTAGGTAAAGCTGATTGACTGTTCATGTACTATTCTTTTATGGTGAAATTATTAATGTATTTTATTTTTCAGTGATCTCACTCTAAAGTTATGGAGTCTAGATGGCCTATCAGATGATGTGAATGATGCATTTAGTTTGAAAACTAAAGCAGTCACTGCAGCTCATGATAAGGATATTAATGCTCTTGCTGTTGCACCGAATGACAGTCTCATTTGCAGTGGCTCTCAGGTAGATTTCCTGTTGTAAACATTCAAGTTTTTATTTTTATGACTTGTCTTTCTCGCAGCTTATTAATTAATTAATAATTGGCAAGCAAGGCATATGTTTTGCATTGTGTTTAACTTTTTTCTTGCTTAATGTTGTGTTTGGACTTGCATTATAGTACTGTTTATCTGATTCTCTTTTAACATCTACACCGGCTGATTTTCACATCACATATATCTTTGATCAGGATCGTACCGCTCGTATCTGGAAGCTTCCTGATTTAACACCTGGAGTTGTACTTAGAGGCCACAAAAGAGGAATATGGTCTGTAGAGTTTTCACCAGTTGATCAGTGTGTTATAACTGCCTCTGGAGACAAGACTATAAAGATTTGGGCCATATCAGATGGTTCTTGTTTAAAAACATTCGAAGGTCACACATCCAGTGTTTTCAAAGTTCAGTTTCTTACTCGTGGTGCTCAGTTTGCTTCTTGTGGTAAGTGAAGCATTTTATTATCTTTCATACAGCCTAATGTTTTTATTATGTGATTGTCAAGAACTATAAAGATAATTTTTTATGTAGGTGCTGATGGTTTGCTAAAGCTCTGGACTGTTAAGACTAACGAATGTGTTGCAACTTATGATCAACATGAGGACAAGGTTATTTATTGTCTTCACTTTGTTTTTTTGTTTAACACTTTATTTAGAAAACAAGTCGGATTGGTTATTATACTGTATTATTAAACTGTTAAATTGTCGAACTTGTCAACTTCAAACATTTTTCTAAAAGGAAATGGCTGCTTTATCTCTAGGTGTGGGCCTTGACTGTGGGGAAGAAAACTGAAATGCTAGCAACAGGTGGCAGTGATGCTGTAATAAATCTGTGGCATGATTCTACTGCTGCAGATAGAGAGGATGCATTCCGGAAAGAGGTAACGGATCTGGCAGTTCATCATTATACTGACTTGTTTCATTTATTATTCTAACAAAGATAATCACAATCAGTCTTTTTATTTAAACATAAAAAACTAACATTGATTTGCTTATGCAGGAGGAAAGTGTATTAAAAGGCCAAGAGCTAAAAAATGCTGTATTAGATGCCAACTACACCAAAGCAATACATCTTGCATTTGAGCTTCGAAGACCGCACCAACTATTCGAGTTATTTGGTGCGCTTTGCAGGTAAAGCCTACTTCCACCACTTTAATGTCATTTATTGTAAAATAACATTTATTTATTTAAAGTCAAAACATATATTAACAGGAGTGAAGATGCCAAAAATCAAGTCAAATCCGCTCTTGGTGTTCTTAGCGTGGAAGAATACCGATTATTACTAGAGTATGTTAGAGAATGGAATACAAAACCTAAGCTTTGCCACATTGCCCAATTTGTGCTTTTGCAGGTTTTCACTATCCTTCCACCCACAGAGATAGTTAAGGTACTATTTACTATATACTACTTCATTATAGAATGACATGTCATATTTTTAGCAAATTTTTATGTTATGTATGTTTCTTTTTTCAAAGATGAAAGGTGTTGGAGAGCTTCTAGAAGGACTGATACCGTATTCTCAGAGGCATTACAGCAGGATAGATAGACTTGAAAGGAGTACCTTCCTGTTGGATTACACACTTAACGGGATGTCGATTGTTGAATCAGAACCAGAAATGGGTGTTGTTGATAACCCAAAAGAAGAGACTTTAACGGAGGTTGTGGGTCAAGGGCAAGAATCAGCTGGTGAAGACGACGGCTTAAAGAAACGTTCTTCGAAGAAAAGGAAATCTCATAAATTAAATGGAGGAAGTAAGAAAATTAAGGCATAGATTTTCAGAAAATGTGATTGATATTTTGTTGTTATACTTGATGTTCTGGAATTTTGATATAGTCCCAGAACAATTCTGTATTCGAGTAGGGTTCTATTGAACACTTGGTATACATCTGGTACCCTACATAAGCTAATCTTCAGATCAATCAGATTACTATGAGTGTCGAAATGAACCAAATTAAACATGTCTATCTAACCATATCTTGAACTTAGACTAACACATTTATTAAAAACAATCAGATTAACAAAACTCTTGAACTAAATCTTGAACATATACCTTTGGGCAACTTGTATTTGGGTCTGATTTTGTATGAACACGAACGGCTCCAAGTGGTCTGACTTGTCCTCGTCACCGTATATGAAGAAACCGACCTTATATGGAGGGTTATTCTTCTTCAATTCGTCATCTTCTTATATGAAGAAACTGACTGACGTGTACCAAAATATACTCCAAACAGATTGCTACAACTCGTCCTGTCCTCCATTCCTAATATGGTTTCCGGTCGTTTAGGTTTCAATCCGCGGTCTGGTTAGTACAAAATGCTTAGGCCTAGGTGCTAAATTGCTAATAGTGGTTTGGTTAGTAAAAAATGCTTAGGCCTAGGTGTTAATGAGTACATGTATGAATAGTAAAGTGAAGTAAGCTCCAAAGAACTAGCGATAATAGATTAAAATCAACCAACTTAGATTAAATTTTCTTATGTCTTTCATGAAAGTTACATTTGGCTATAGAAGAAATTTATATGGGTTTTTCAGTGCAACTAAAGAGAATATGGAGAAGAAATGCAAATTTTCTTATACCTTTCATGAAAGTTACATTTGGCTATAAAGAAGAAATAAATATGGGTTTCTAATTTAGCGCAACTAAAGAGAACATGGAGAAGAAATGCAAATGGGTGAAAACTAAATTCCTATTATGATGAAATGCACTACGCGGGTCTCCGCACGTATTGTCAATGGGTGAACCCATAGAATAATTTTTACGAGGGTCAGAAATTTTTGAAGGCCAATTATCTATCGCTAATTATTAACTTTTATTTTTGACCAATTAGAGTTGAGTCGGCTAGGTCGGGTCATATAATAATTATTTTATATTGAAATTTACACAATGTGATTATTAAGTACTATTAGTTTAGTTCGTCCACTATATTAATCAATAATCATTATTTTGTTTATGCAAACAAGATCATCAAAATTTTAATTTTTCATATATATAACTTCTTTTTCACTTATTTAAGTATTTAAAAGAACAACGATAACTTAATGAGTCCGATTAAAATATTTTTTTTTCTTTTTTAAAGGGCCAACAAAAAATGTCCGAAAACCTACTATGATAAAACCATAAGACTCTAGGGATTGAATAAGTACCTAAGCCAACGAGCCAATCCCTTCATCACCAATAACCACTCAAACAAACTTTCATAGTCCAATATTATTTTTTTTACTAAAGTGAACTAAAAGAAAATAAAAAATTAATGAATAAAGTTTTAATCCTTAGAGACATCTCAACTTAATTGTCATTTGTTATAAACATAAAGTACAAATTATAATAATTACAAATATGAAAAACTATAATTCTAAAAACTAATTTTCTTTTTCATTTTGTTTCTTTCTCCTTTCTTCTCCAACTTTCTTTCTTTCAACACAAAAAGTTTACTAATACAAACATGATTCTTCACATCAACATTTCAACAACTTTTATAGGGTCGGTGATAAAATTTATTGAGGGTCGGTCAAAATAAAACCATGTATATAATAATAAAAAGGAAAAATTCATGGGTGTCAAGTGAACCCCATCCCCATGCCCTAGGTTCGCCCCTACATATTGCCCGGCACCGAGATATCTCAAGAATAAACACTCTCCAATCTAAGCAAGAACTCATTAGGAGAGACTTTCACAGTTGAAATGCCGGCTTTCAAAACACACCGTCAGTTTACTCATCCCTTTTGTCAGTGATACGCTCCTAGCCTTTGTTGTCTGGGTTGTGCCTCTGGTGTTGTTGCTTTAAAGAAACTAGAGAGCGTCGTGGCTTCAAGCCAGTTGCTAGATTTTGAATCTGTACATAACAGACCTATATTAAAAAAAGTAATAGTTAATATATTTACCTTTCGCTCTTTATGTAGTTAAAGTATGCCTTACATCACATTTTGTTTGTATCATTTGCTATAAAAAAATACCAACAATATAAAGAACTATTTTTCTCAATTGAAAAATATAAAAGGTAATAATGAGTAATTTTTTTTCCAAAATTTTAGAGCGTATTCATCATCTATTAACGTCTTCTAAATTTTAATAGTGTGCTTAGGTATAAACACACCCCAACTTTACTAATCAATTATCTCTATTGATCTAACACAATATGTCCATTTCAAGAGACTATAAACCTATATACAATGGATATTAGCCGGGTCCTACACATCCATATTTAAAAGCTATACACCCATAACTCTTATAAAAAACCAAATTAACCAACTGATTTGACGCATATGATGTGACAAATGTTCTACACCTAGTTTTGGACCAAAAATACAAGAAAATTAGTTAGATGGCTAAAACCGTATGTTAACAAGTTCAGGGATGATTTCTGCAACTTTATATATCTTCCAAAGATACGACGCGGCTTTTATAACAATAAATCTTCAACAGGATTTTCTTTCGTCACTACTACTCCCCCCCTGGTCGCCGCTCTACGCTACGATCGGAAAATAAATCGCCGGCAACCTTCAGGTATTCGATCAGTTAAAACTCTGAAATTTTATCTATTTCCATAAGTATTTGTGCGGTTTAGTGGCAATTAGGAATTAACAGTTTTTGTTATTCGATTATTTAAACCTATCAGGGATTCAGGATGTTAACTGCTTAGAATCAATGTTTTTGGGATTGGTTTAATGGGTTTTATATTCTCCGAGTGCATGACTTCAATTTAGATTCGAAGGTTTAGAGGTTTTGATGTTAGGGTTTAACGATATCGCATCGGAAAAAGGTAATTGCTTCGATTTTTATATGTTTGGGGATTCTATTTGGGGTTTTATCGGCAACTTTATGCGCATTTTATTCCTGAGTTTAAATAAGTAGTATTTGGGAATTTAATTGATATAATCGATTCTAATTTGTTTGCACTCATGGTTCTCTGATTAGGGCTTGAATATTCTTATTCATCCTTTAGGGCATTTTTGAATTTGATTTGGTTAACAACAATGTTAGTAAATTTGATACAGATTAATGAAAGTCTTCAGTTGTTAGCTTTGATGTTCATGTGTATTGTTATTAGGATTTCTCTACTTCCAATTGATGTGTTTTATTGCTGGTTTTTGACAAAGTTAATGTCAAATTTTGAGGTGTTTTATTAGGGTTTCTCCACTTCCAATTTTGATAGTTTCCGAAATTACCGACGGGTTCAATGTTTTTTAATTTCTGTGCATTTTCTATCTATTGCTTAATGGTGGATATTTATGTTTAGATTTGCAGAATGGTGAAAATTATTTTACCCGGGTCTAAGAAAAGGCAAGACCTGCCTCAAATATTAGACGGTCCACATCAGAAAAAACAGAAGATGGATAATGGTATTAAGTTCGAGTGTAGAAAGATTCTTAGAACATTAATGACACATAAATATGGGTCGATTTTCAATCAACCCGTGGATCCTGTCGAGCTTGGCATTCCTGACTACTTCAAGATCATCTCTCATCCTATGGATTTGGGGACGATAAGTAAGAAACTGGAGGATAATAGCTATTCTTTTGCGGAAGCATTTGATGCTGATATCAGACTCACATTTTCAAATGCCATGAGATATAATCCACCTGAGAATGCTGTTCATTGGGTGGCAAAGGAGTTAAATGATCTTTTCGACAGAAGTTGGAAATCCTTAGAATCTAAGTTGATCAAGTCAAACAAAAAAGTTGCCGAGCAGGTCAATTTGAAGAAGAATCTTCAAGCCGTGAGCAAGAAGTGCAACAGTTTACCAGCAAAAACATCACAAAGCAAAACCGTGAAAAAGCCGGTTGTTAGTGTTGTCTTAAAAAAAGCAAAGAAAACCGAAGATGCAAATGAAATTCCAACTTGCTCTGAGGTGAAACCTTCAATATCTTGCGGGGAAAAGGCGAGGCTTAAGAAGGAGCTTATGGTAGCATTAAGAGGTGATGTAAGTGGACCGTTGCGTGGCTTTTTAAGGAAATATGGTTTGGTTTCCTCGAGCAGAGAGAATATCGAGAGTGTTTTTCGTTTGTTTGGTGATAGCTCTTTGTTGGAGTTAAAAAGAGTCATGAAAGGTTGTTTGGGTACAAGTATAGAAAAGGTAAATTACATGACCTCATTTTTGTAAGTGGATTACTGCATTTGTTTGATTATATGACATTGGTCTGTAAATTACAATGCAGGGCAAAAACGATCATATAAAAACACAGCTGGCGATGGAAACCACACAAAGACAGAAACTTGAAGGTGAAATTATAATAATTTCATTAGTTTCACTACAAATTTTTTACGGGTGTGTTCATATATGTATATGCATGCTTGACTACAGAGAAGTCAAATATTGAATCCCGAATCAGAGCTGCTCGAGCTGCTAAAGAAGCCATACTCGAGAGTGCAAAGTCTGATTTGCAGATGAGACGCGATAGAGAAAGAGAGCGAGTAGAAAAGGTTTCTTTTCCCACCTAACTATCTTTAAAAACCTGAATCACAAAGTCATGTGTTTATTAATTATGGACTTGTTATTCCCTTTATCTGTGTTCAGATGAAAAGAACAGTAACCATGGATGACAACTTAACAGTTCTGATGGAGCTCGAGAAGCTGTGCCAGTTATCTGGGATTAAAAACCCGTTGGAAAAAATCGGGTTGCGATTGAAGGAAGAATATTATTATGGGTACGAGTACATTGATGACGATGATGATGATGATGGCGTTATCTTTGATGAGCTGGAGGATGGTGAGATATTTTGACACAGACTGATGTAGTTACTAATTACTGCTACTACTAGTGGTTTATACTTGTGTTCTTATGTGAAGTGTAAATGAACATTCTTATCTGGGATGACTTCGTGGTGATATATGTATAGACCGGCTCGTTTAATACAAAATACATTTCAAGTAGGAAATAACGAGGAATTGTGTAAGCTACATGTATTGTTGTGTAAAACACATGTATTACTCTTATAACAGTGGTACGTAACTTGTTATTTCAATAAAAGGGGTAACTTTAACTTTATAGAATAGTGAATAATTTTTACCTGTCTTTCACTAAATTCACTTGCATCTGTTCAAGTGTAGAATTTGATTGGTTGGTTAGTGTTTTTAAGTTAAAGTAGTTGGAGCGTGATGTATTTTGTGTCTTGATGGTTTTGAACTTTTGATTCTGAATATGGACGGGAATAGGTATTAATAAATCAAAACGTATAAGGCAACAAGTTAAAACTAAAAAAATATAAATGTGAGCGTTTATCTAAACGTAGATGGAAGTATGGAACGGTGAAATATAAGATTAACATAAAAGAAAAGAAGTAGACATTTAGAAGAAAAATTACCAAAAAAAAAAACACGTGAAATATATAAGATTAATAAAAGAAAAGAAGTAGACATTTAGAAAAAAAAATTACCAAAAAAAGGAAAACACAAAGTAAAACCAAGATCAATTTCTTTAAGAAAACAGAGAAAAAATTGGTCACAAATGATAATTGTTCGGGTAGTATGGTGGCTATAAAAATATGAAACAAATAGGTTTTCGAAGATAAAAACACGTGTTCTAAAAGAATAGTTGAAGAAGTCAAATCGACAACGTTCTTATGACTACGGTATGTCGGTATCATGTGAAGGAGACACATCTCAACTGGAAAAAGTGGACCTCTTCAGCCTCCTATTTCTTTTCAAATGTAATTTTGTTTCAAATATTCTAGCATCTTGCTAGTTGGTATTAATGGATCACTTCTTTTGGTTAAAAAAAATCAATTTCTTTAACGAATTTATCACTAGTCTGTCTAATTATATTTAAAAAAAAACTGATATTTTATTCTGTTTAAGTAAAAGCTAGCATTGGGCTGTAGAGCCCAGGCCTCACTCACGAGCCCAGCTCAAGGATCTAACTGAATTTTCAATCTATAAACTGATTTCCGTTATTTTTTCCCACATAGAGAGAGAAACGGTTTCTAGAGAGAGAGAGAGTGATGGTGGAAGAAGCAGCGAAATCGGAGCAAAGGACGAACGACGCCGGTAAAGACAGGGGTGTTCGATCCGACGGAGAAGAAGAAGAGCGGCCGAGAGAGGGCGGAGAGAATGCCGGTGGCGGAGATACGTCTGGTAAGGACCTAAAACGGCACCCGCTTGAGCATTCATGGACCTTCTGGTTCGATAATCCATCTGTTAAGTCCAAGCAGGTCGCCTGGGGTAGCTCCATCCGTCCGATTTACACCTTCTCTACCGTTGAAGAATTCTGGAGGTCTTCAATTTATTTCCTTAGTATTTCATTTCAGATCGTTTTTAATTTTCGTTTGCGGCTTTGGATTCTCGTGAAATCAGATTAATTAGGCTCTCGAATGTTTCCTAGTTTTTTCTGCATTTAATAAACTCCTCTAGGTTAAAATGTTAAATGAAATCAGGCAGTGAAACTTAATGCATTGGGGCCACGATTGACTGATTTCCCTTTGGTTTCTTCATTTCAAAAGGTAGGAACTATATTCCGAAATGGAGAAACACAAAGCATCTTGTTTAGATTCTCATCTAATTGGAGAGATTGGATCTTTGAATTGTTGTTTTATGCTCGTAGATATATCCCATGCATCTATTGTCATGTCAATTGTGTCTAGTTAACGGGATGAATTATTCAACCTGAAGACGACTCGTATTTTTATTCGAGTAAAAAATATCAAGCCTAACTCGCACACGTTTAAAATTATGTAACCCGAACATCACTAGCTTATCTAAACGCGTAAAATGGGTTTGCAGGTTGACGGGTAATAATCAAGTTTTAAACGTGTTAATCACGTTGATGGTTGTAAAAACAAGGGGTTAAACGGGTTAGTAGGTTGACTTGTTTCATCAAGCGGTCTAGCTGGTGGACCTATTTATCTTAACGGGTTAAGTAGGTCAACCCGAACACAACCCATTTAAAAAAGAAAAGGCTATTTAGCCCAACTCTTTTTTCTTGTGGGTTCATGTCCTGTTTCTGGTGAGGTTGGAAATTGGCACCCCTATATAACCTTGAGTACCAAGACATGAATATTGGAAAAAAGTAGGCAATTTGACATATACTAGACTTTATACATAGGTATTATTGAATTAGAAAACTTTTGCTGCTGTACAAATTTGCTGGTTATTAGCAGTACATGTGAAACAAGTTTCGAGTCAATTTACACAACAAAATATAACCCATAAAGTTAAAAATTAATCCAAAACAAGAACTTAGGCCTTATAAGAATTCGAAAGCTACCGTAGTCTGAAAATTATAAAGCTTGCATGTATTTATGAAGGTTGGCATGACCAATCTGTTTCAATGCAGCCTTTACAACAATATACATAGACCAAGCAGGTTGGCTTCAGGAGCAGATCTCCATTGTTTCAAGAACAGAATTGAGCCCAAGTGGGAGGACCCTGTTTGTGCTGGTGGTGGAAAGTGGACTATGACTTTCCCCAAGTCAAAATCCGACACATGCTGGCTGTATACGGTACATTCAGTATCCTCAAACTGCTGTAATTGAGGTCGTATTTAGTTCCTATCTTGGCTCTAATCTGTTTATGTTGTGAAAAGTTGCTAGCAATGATCGGAGAACAGTTTGATCATGGAGACGAGATATGTGGGGCAGTCGTTAATGTGAGATCAAGGCAGGAGAAAATAGCTCTTTGGACCAAGAATGCTGCCAATGAGCCTGCACAGGTACCAATTCTACAAGACTTGACACTCTAGACATTTTTGCATGATGGAACAAATGAAAAATGTCTTTCTGTTTTGTTTGCTTGCAGATGAGCATTGGGAAACAATGGAAGGAGTTTCTTGATTACAACGACATGATAGGGTTCATATTTCATGTAAGTGTGCGTGTTAATTAGACTTATGATCCATGTAAGTCATGAGGATGATTTTGAGTGACTCATATGTTGCACCATATCTCAGGAGGATGCTAAGAAACTTGACAGAGGAGCCAAAAATAAGTACACAACATGAGGTGGTGTTTTGTGTTTCTGATCATCTACTCTACCCAAATGCAAGCTTGGGATGCTGTTAGGTAGGGAGTCTGATTAGTGATTACATCCACTTGTTTAGTAGTTTTGCAATGGTTTATGGTTACCTCATTCATTAGTAGTTGATCCTAGTGGCTGTCAATACAGCCGGTTCTAATAAATACCACTTATTTTGAATAATAAGACTAGTCGTGTATAGCATATATACCTGGGTTTATATGTACTGGTGGAATCAAAACTTGCAAGTCTAATCACTTTGTAAGTGGAGTCTTCATATAAAAGCTAACTTTTTTCAACAGGCAAAAGTGGTGATGGAGATGGATCTCATTAAAGGTAATCCGAGGTGTGTAAATAACAACAAATTTTGTTATCAAAATTGGACGTCTGAATATATGTATTATATATACCAGAACCGCTTTCACTATATTATCTTTATGCAAAAAAATTCAAAAATCGGGAGAAACGTCTAATCCTATGTACTTTTCATTATATAAATTTATTAGAATAGAATTCGTACAGATTGTAATATATTTAAAGTTTAACTTTAAAAAACGTGATATTCTAGTTTGCTGTCTAAATGCATTTACGGAAACACACTGTATTCACATGTATATGATTTTAAATTTCCTTTTTAAAATTAAGCAAACACAAGATAAAATCAAATCAAATAAACGGAGATAAATAAACATTTATTTCTATATTCACAGACTAGGTTAGTAGCCCGTTACCCGTGTAATACACGGGTTGAATATTAGGTTCATAAGATGAGATAAAAAATTAAAAAATATATGAGAGGTTTGAAAATCAAGAATAACCCTAATTCGTTATCAATTTTGACCATGTTAAACCAGGGTTGAGTTTGTTTAAATTTAAGAGCTATGACAATATGATTTTTTTTATCAAGTAGTTGATCCAATAATTACACTAATCATATTTGATTTCAAATAATGTTTTACTTGCGATGTTGCAATTTAGGTTAGAAAGTCGACATTTTACCAACCAATGTTGCTATGTTTCAAATCTGGCTTTATAAAGCAGTAGGACCATCGACACATCCAATTATATTGTTATAGAATATCAAATAGTTATCTTGTAGTTGTTAATTAAAATGAATGATTTATTGATCATTAGAATAACTATTTGTATGGTGAATAATAGAGTAATTTTAATATAGAATAAACTAACATACAAAATTAGAAACTTTAACAATAACATATTTCTTACATAATTAAAATATTAATTATAATGCATTTCAAACGAAAAAATAAATCAGTTATATAAATGTAAAAAGCAAAAGGAACACTGTAAGACATGAAGAAAATCCAGTCAAAAATAAAAGTAAGCAACATAGAAAGTGATAATGCAACCTTTAATCGCTGTCATTATATTTCCGTTCTCACAATTTTATCTCATCTCCTCTGTGAATTGATTACAATTTATCACCATTATTGATTACAATTTATCACCATTATTTATCTATCACCCCTTTGTAGATAAATAATGGTGATAAATTGTAATCAATAACATGTGAATAAATCTACACAGAGGGGATGAGATAAAATTGTGAGAACGGAAATATAATGACAACAATTAAAGATGTAGCATTTTACATATTTTAGACATAAACAAAATAATGATAAAAATCTAAGATTCGTGGTTATAATGTTAGGCCATTTAACACATACTATCATGAACATATATTATAAATAATATATAAATAAGTAAATAAGAAACAACGAAGATGAAGGGACAAAAAACATACGTGATTGGAGGTTGGGAATAGTTTGAGAATGCTTTGATTGAGAAAATATGTAGCTTTATTTGTGTGGAGTGTATATGAATTTAAAGATCTGAAAATGTGTTTTTTTTTATAAATAAGGAAAGATTTGATAATTATATTAGATTTAAATACAAATTTGAATTTTATAAACAATTTATATATGTGGAAAGTTGAAATGTCATTATAAATTTAATAAAATTTGCATTTGATTTTATTAAATGTTATGTTGAATTACATATGTGGAAAGTTGAAATAATAAAGTTTATAAATTTGATAGGTTTAATTGGAAAGATGCATGAATGTAATATTGAATAAGGGATTGACAAGTGGATTGTTGAGGTGAAGAATGATGTGGACACCCTAGTAAAGTGACATGTGAACATAATTTTATTGCTTTATTAGGATGAAAGATATTTCAAGTTGAAGCACAAGAATAGCATAATTTTTTTATTTTTATTTTAACAACATAAGTTTACTTCATATAAGGGTCAACTCAAAAGTCGTAAGTGCTTTTATTTTATTTTGATCATATATATATATTATATATATTTATATTTATTTATATATAAAGATCTCTATTGAACTAAGAGCATTCACATGAGCATCCCTATCTCCATTTTTATAATTCAATTAAGTATTATATATATTTTTTAGATTTATCTTTATTTTTTACTTAACCCACCACATCTCATTCTCTATTTCTGTTTCTATCCCAAGTCCCAATTCACTCACAATTTATAGAGATTAACTAAAAATGACCTCTATATTTAGAGAACTTGTATTTAAAAAACTTCAAATTTTAGAGATAGAGATGGAGATGAAGATGATATTAGAGATAAAGGGTAAAGTTCATTGGAAAACTACTTTTTTTTAACGGCGTAAAGGAAAACTATATTAAATAAAGCCTATTTGGGTATTTTGACATTCTTTTTTTTCCTTTTTTTTTAATTTCACATATATCACATGATAATTTTATTAAAATAAATAAATAAATAAATAAATAACGTTTTTTTATCTTGTCCATCCGACTATGTTGCATATATGCAACATAGTGTGTTTCATACGTTGAATATATGCAACATAGTATCTTGCATATATGTAATATTGTATGTTTCATACGTTTCATATATGCAACATACTATGTTGCATATATGCAACATTGTATATTTCATATATTGCATATTTGCACCTATGTTGCATATATGCAACATAGTCGTATGAACCAAAAAAAAATTGTGTTTTTTTTATTTTTTGATTTTTATTTTTTTTATATTTTTAATGTTGTTAGGTGGCTATTACGTGGATAGACATGAAAATTTAAAAAAGAAAAAAAAAGAACTAAAATTACCTAAATAGCATTCATTTAATATAAGTTTTCCTTTGGTTTTCCAGTTTTCCAACTAAAACTTAGTTTTCTATTGAACTTAACCCTAGAGATAAACAATGATAAAAAAACTCTAAATTTTAAAGATGGAGATGGAGATGAAGAACCATTTGTGAATGCTCTAACGGATCTAAAATAATAGACTTATAATTTTTTTTGGCCACGCAACTTTGTTTTTTATATAAATGTCCCTGTTGACCAAGAATAATATACTTTTCAAAATAAAATAAAAGTACTTACAAATTTTGAGTTGACCCTTAAGATTAAAGCATCATTCGAACACGCAACCTATCTCCTTAGCATAGTACCTATCAAAGTCCTACAAAATTCGTCTCCTACCTCCCATCTATATAACCGGATTCCATCCTATGCACATCTCAAAGTTTTTGGTTGCTTGTGTTTGTCACACCCCAACCGACGACAGAATATGTCGGGGCGCGATAATTGTCCAGATGCACCAAACACTATTTAATGTTACGATTTTCTTAATCAACTCATTTAAAAAATTATTAAAATGTCATACAAGAATACAAATGAAATACATTGACGATAACAATTAACTTCATTAAATTTAGGTCACAACTATGTCCGCATCGTAAGGTGTCATTAACAAGTAATCATCATCTAACAGCAGAACCTGCATGCAACATGTATAAAATTTAAAGGTCAACTATGAATAGTTGGTGAGTAAATATAGGTTTAGCATACTACATATATTAAAGCATTGCGATTGAATGAGTCAAGTGTTTTATCCAATCATGATCAACAAGTTAATGAGTGATGCGCACCAAACCTAGACAGTAAGGGAGCAATCACCCGACGCCAAATACCAGGCAGACCAGGTGTGTTGTCAGTCAATAAATCTATCATTGTTGCCATGACATGATGGTTAATGGTATACATACGATTAGAGACTATCGACTAGCGATTAGAGAATACCACACATAGATTCCAACAAGTATCACACAATAGAATATTACACATAGAGCACATAGCACCGCATAGTATTTTGCATAATAAAGAATTAGGGTTTTGAATACTGATACATGTTACACCCCAAAACATTAAAAGGAAAGATGAGCTATGAATACTCACCTGATATATGAGATATGAACAGACAAAGACACCACGAAACAAGACGGTTAGACCCGAAGATGACCTTGACGACTAGAGGAGATAGAGAAAATATATATATTAAACAAATAATTAATATAATATGATGAGGTGATACGTACGTTATGATAATAAGGGTCTATCCTAAAACTAAAGACATAATTCATGGGGTCAAAGATCTTCATTAAAGTCAAATAAGGTTAACATATTGGTCATATCATCATGCATACTATTTTAATCAAGATTAGCCCTAGATCTATCATGTAAGCCATAGATCTAGTCATATTATATCATGAAATCAATAGATCTAATCATACATGACACGGATTTAGTCATATTCTATCATGAAATCAGTAGATCTAATCATGGAGAACATACATGGCATGTATCTAATCATTTTATGGCATAAACATCTAAACTTGATGATCAAAAACATAGATCTAACTCATTGCAAGCATTAATATAGATCTAGCAATTTTGAAACGTAGAAATCAAATATTGATGATCAAATACATAGATCTAACCCTAAATCTATCATCAAGTTTGTATCTTTAATAGGATTCATGCATAAATTTGCAACCTTTATCAAGATTTAACTAGATCTAACAATAAAACCCTAAAAATCCAATTTTGATCATAAAGGTACCATCATTCATCATAAAAATTAGAACTTTAACCTTGGAATCATTAGATCTAATCTTTTAGAGCATGCATGATATGGATCTAGGCTAGAAACACCATAAAAATCATGTCTTGGTCATGGATTCACTAGATCATTGGTGAAGCATAGTTGAGAGCCGAGGGGGGCGGGACCACCCCTGCGGTTTTTTTGTTCAGTAATATTAATTTTCGTGATTTTTTCTAAAACTTTTTTTTATAAACTAATGCTTCATGTAGTAGCCTTACGAGATGGTTGGTTTTGACATTCGTTTTTCTATGGAGCGGGTTCCAACAATAATATATATCAACATGATTAATCAATTAATCTCACTTAATTCAACCTTTAATTTTAACAATAAGGTTTATAAAAATGTTTAAAAAGAAAAAAAGGTTAAGGGGTGAGAATAATATAAACAGATAGAGTCCCCGATTTTAAACATTAGCATTACAAGGCAATTAATTAAAGGAAAAATTGCGCCAAATAATCCCAACTTTTCACCTTTTGCAAATAATAATCCCACATTTAGATTTAGCAACTGGCACTCCCAATTTGTCAACATTTTGCAAATAACAGTCCCGCCGTTAAAAAAATCTAACTCCGTTAACAGATGCTGACGTGAAAGCTGATGTGGTTTTTTTTTTTAATTTTTTTTTTCAATATCAAGTCATCATCACCTCACCACCACCACCACCTCACCACCACTCCACCACCACAACCACCCCATCACCACCATCAAATCCGCAAAACAATCAGACGAGTGACACGTGCGATGCCAACTTTGATTATACGTACTTTTGGGTCGAATCCGAGCTCAATTTTGGACAATTTCGTTCTGTTTGACATTTTGGAGTCAAACTTCATGTATTTTGACTAAAAAAATTGGACCCGAATTGGAGTTTGTTTGTGTTTGTGATTGATTCCAGTAGTTATGCTTTATCAAAACGAATCTACCGTAGGTTACGAAAACAATTTTCATTGAGTTTTTGTTCATAATCGCGAAATGGGGGTGGTGAACGTGTTCTTGAGCTCATCAATGGTGAAATCTATAATCCTTAACGGTTTTCTGCAAGTCTGGTTCCATTAGCTTCGGTTTGAACTCATGAATTCAATGGTACAATCGGTTTCGAATTTTGTTCATGTTTGTGTGATTCACCATTATCGAAGAATGGTGTTCTTCAAGAGCTCATCAATGGTGAATCACACAAACATGAACGAAATTCGAAACCGATTGTACCATTGAATTCACGAGTTCAAACCGAAGCTAATGGAACCAGACTTGCAGAAAACCGTTAAGGATTAAAGATTTCACCATTGATGAGCTCAAGAACATGTTCACCACCCCCATTTCACGATTATAAACAAAACTCAATGAAAATTGTTTTCGTAACCTATGGTATATTCGTTTTGATAAACTATAACTACTGGAATCAATCACAAACACAAACAAACTCAAATTCGGTCCAATTTTGAGTCAAAATACATGAAGTTTGAATCCAAAAAGTCAAACATAATGAATTTAAAGATGGGATTATTATTTGCAAAAATGTGAAAAGTTGGGATTAAAAAGAAAAAAAAATTTAAAAAAAAAATCCACATCAGCTTCCACGTCAGCATCTGTTAACGGAGTTAGATTTTTTTAACGGCGGGATTATTTACAAAATGTTGACAAATTGGGAGTGCCAGTTGCTATATCTAAATGTAGAATTATTATTTGCAAAAAGTGAAAAGTTGTTATTATTTGATGCAATTTTTCCTTAATTAAACGATGAGTTAATTAATAGCTACATATTATACAAAGTACATACGTATATATATATAGGACAATTGTCTTATTTTCATTGAGTAATTAAGACGATGAATAAAATAAAAGATTTGGATGATATATGAGAGCAATTAATTAAGCTTCATGGTCTGCAATAATCTTCATCTTGTTCAGAAACGTCTTTCCGTTGAGCTTGCAGGAGAAGAAGAGATCGAGATAGTGTTTCATTTGGAGCGATCGGTACAACGGTTGCTCTCCGGTGCCGATTAGGAGGCTCTTTGCCGGCCCAACGTCTGCTTCAAGCTTCGGATTGAAGAACATCGCAAATGAAAGCCTCTCTTTTTTGGCATTCACAGTTACCCTATGCTCAACACTCTTGCACACACCATTGCTCATTATCTGCATTATTATTATGTAAATTAATTAATTAACAATCATGCATGCATGCCCTAATTTTAATCCAATAATGTCGTTTATCCCGATCCCAAGATTGTTTGATATTTTTAATTTCTTAGAATAATGGACATGTGATTTAGTCAAACATACATGTATTTAGCATGCCTAATTAATTTAAGTAATATAAAAAGATGTACAACTACAACCACCTACCCATATATGTAGAGTTAATGTCCAACATAATCGGAATCAACCCACGTTTAATAACTTGACTTTTTAAATAATAATTAATTAATTAATGTATTTAATTAATGTATTAATTAATTGATGAATGATTTGTACGTGTCGGCCTCACCTCAAGAACGTCCCCGATGTTTACTACGAAAGCATCGGGAAGAAAATTGACGGGGATCCATACACCGTCTTTTTTAACCTGCAAACCTTGCACGTCGTTGACTTGGAGAAGAACGGTGAGCCCGCTACCGTCAGAGTGAGGGGTTAGACCCACCACCTGATCTGGTCGCGGGCAAGGTGGATAGTAGGTCATCCTCACCGATTGCATCCCGTCGTCTTTGAAAACATCTTCCATCTCCTTCTTGTTGATATCTACTGCTTCTGCTATTAAACCGAATAGAATCATCGCTAGCTTTTGCACTTCTTGCATGTAGTTTTCCATCGTATCTCTGTTGAAAAAAAATAATTAATAAGATAATCTCAAAATTGAATATATTTTGTACCTGTACGTGTTCGTTTTTCTTGTTCCGAGTTTCGGTATTTTCGTAGTGATATACACTGGTACACAGGGGTTCAAATGAGCCGAGTCAAGCCCGAGCTCGTATTTTAAACTTAACAAAGCTCAAGCTTGAGCTCGGCTCGATTTGAGCTTTATTACTGAAGCTCAAACTCGATCAGGGTCGTAAAGAATTATCTAAGCACAAGCTTAACTCGTTAATTATTATTATAATTAAATTTGTATATATTTAGAATTATATTTTTTATATAGAAAATAATACATTTTATTTACTTATTCTATCATTATCATAATTTTATATATAATAAAAAAAATTAAATATATTTAATAAATTAAAAGCTTGCTATATAAAACTCATGATGCTCGAGCTCGTTTATTAAATGAGCTCAATTTCAAAGTTTAATTTGAGTTTGGTTCGTGCTCTTTAAGTCTCGACTCGTTTCGATTTTTTATCGATTTGATCTCTGCCTACTAGTACGGTATTTTGTTTATAGTTTCACTCGTATAATAAATAAGAATAATTAATTAAGATATATAGATTGAGAGATCGAGAGACCTTAGAACTGGAGGGAATTCTGGAAGTAAGTGTGGTTTTCTTGCATGAAGAGGATTGGTGATCATATAAAAGCGATCAGCCCAGTCAACTTTCTGATCTTGGGTATGGAGTATGGTTTGACCATACCCTTGATACTCACCTTCAGTTAACTTGTACCTCAGCTTCTCTTCCACTGGCAACTTGAAAAATTCTGCTATCTCCTTCTTCATCTTCTCCACCAACAACTTGTCAACTCCATGATTCACAACCTACAAATATATATATAAAACAAATTATTTAATTAAATATCATCTGGTTATGTGCAAACTAGCTAGCTAGGGGATCATTATATAGATTGGATGTAACGTACCTGAAAAACTCCCCAGTCATGGCATATGGATCGCAGAGTTTTTCGTTGCTTGGATGGTGGCATCTTGATCAGATCTTTCATGTCGATGAGCGGGACAGAGGGTGGCAAAGAGCCTTCTTCAGAAACAAGTATTGTGGCCGAGTCTTGTGGATCGACCTGGACGTAGCGGTCAGGGACCACCTGCTTGAATTCTTTTGCAAGCTCTTGAAGACTGAACTCATGGCTCGACTCATGTACCGGCAAAGAAGCCATTTCGATCAGAGTATAGATCATGTATTATATATGGTGTAATTAAGAATTCTAATATGTTACAGAGAATGAAGAAGCTAGGTCTTCCCAGAGGATGATTTAAATATATGTATTATTTGTGATGGTGTTTGGGGTACCATGAGAGACAGCCCTAAATGCTTTAAATAGAAGATAAAAATGCATGTTTCCCAATTTTAAGCATATATCTGACGTACGTAACAAAATACCACGTATGCGAATCATGAAGAGGGGGTTAGGTGTCAATAGGCCGGGTAACGTGGTGATGGCCGGTGATCACTATTCCACTCTTACAATCACATCAAGGGAGCGAAGATTGGCGAATTGTGGTGGCCTCTTTTATAGATGCAACCGTATAATAGGGGTGTGATTTTTTACACCATCCGGAAATATGATACGAATTGAATCCAATTTAAAATTGCATGTTTGAGTTTAGTATAAAAGGGGTTGGTTAAGCTTCTGGCATAACCCATTTAGTTAAGTGAGTCTTGTTTGGGTTGACGTGTTTAACCAATTTATTTAATATTTTATATGTTATATAGTGGAGCTAATATCAAGTTAGTCGAAGTATAAGTGTATAACTCATTCTGACAAAGTTGAACAGGGGGTTATTTGTGTTTTGCTTAATACTTGAGGGATCAAATGTGGCATTCAGTGAGTATTGTTAATGATGGTTAACATGTTAAAATAGTGGTTAAGATGTTTGTTAGCTCAGTTCATTCGGTTTCCTTTCAATTCTTTGTAATAGTTGATTTGGTGATTCAATAAAGAAATCGGTTAACGTTTTTCCTCTTTGACTTGTTCATAATCTGAAACAAGTGGTATCAGAGCCAAGTTACGGCTCGTTCGAAATACACAATGGGTCGTCCGGTCAAACACACCATACACTTACACGTTTCTGTGTCATAGGGAAGTTTATTCGTGTCGCTGACTCTGGAAGCTTTCGGTTTATTCTTATCTTCCACCCAAGGTGAGTATTCATAGTTCATTTTCTTTATTGTTCTGGGGTGTAACATGTACGTTATTCCAACTCAACCTCTACAACTATTGAGAGCTCTGTGATTGTTATGTGTGTTCTAGTATGTTAAACATGTGTATGTGGATTATTACGGCTCTTAGGATCTACCTCTCTTTCAATGTTCAACTTCACGCGTATATCATTAACACACCGAGCCGGGGTAACAATAATAGATCTATTGCTTTGACAGCCCACCTGACTTGACCGATAATTGGAGTCGGTGATTGAAGCTTAATTGTCAAGGGTTTAATTACGCTTTTTTGATATGTGTTCTAATTCAGTACTCGTTTGTCATACTTATGGAATTATCACTTAACACATAGATTCACATACTTTACATTTATGATATATATGTTTACTCACCAACTATTACCTTTATGTTGTACATGTTGCAGGACATGTGGACTTAGTTGAGACCTAGTTAAAACCTTAAAATTGGATATCTGTGTTGTTATTTGTCATTGAACTTAGGACACGTGGACCTAATTGAGACCTTAAAATTTGCTATATGTGTTGTTATCTGTTTTGATTGTCATTGAACTTATGTTATCTTGTTCATTCTGAAATGGGTTTGATTAAGATTATCTTAACCTTAATTAGTGTTGTGTGCATCTGGATATTTTTCACGCCCTGACGTATTCCAGTACCGTCGGTTGGGATGTGACATAATCAGATAATTAACAATTCAATTATCATTTTTATTTGTTGCGCAAAGTGTAGCTCTTTAGATGTTACTTCGATAGTAATGTTGATGTTATCCGACAATTGTACGTCTAATTCTAACAATATACACAAGATAATGAGAATAGTGTCATAGACACAACCTTTGAAGATATTTGCTTAACAATCTTCAATATTCACATGCATACTAACTTGTAAATATTTACATACTTGAATGGGTTATTCGTCCCCAATACATATGTTTTCATCAATTTCTTGTTACTTAATGGTCAAGGACCAAAGACACAACTTCACCCAAAGGTGCCACTTGGGTTCTAAAAAGAAACCCTATACGTCTATCTTCACCTGAATGTGCATACTTGATTCGTAATTCATGTTATTCAACTAATTACCCAAATGGTCAAGGATCAAAGACACAACTTCACCCAAAAGCTGAAAATCATTCTTATCCTTTTTACTCAAATCAAAATTTTCATAAGAACCTTATATATATATAACGTTCTTATTTATATTATGTCTTCAATAAAAAATTACTAATGTGTCTGGAGTGAATGTGAATCTTAAAGGGATTTCATACTAATTCAGTGAACATATATAACATCATACATATTTAACTCTTTATATATAAACATATATGCATCATCATCATATATATATATGTTATACAAGCTAATAAACGAAATATTATATATGTACGTATGTATATCAATTTATTTTGCATGAATTTTAATATATATCATCGATGAACAAAAGGCCCACTATTTGATCATCAATTAAGTACGTTCAGTGGCCATTTTTGATCTTCATTCTCTCGAGAAATGTCTTTCCATTGAGCTTGCGTGAGAAGAAGTCCTTGAGGTACTGTTCCATTATGAGAGTTTTATAAACAGGTGGCTCTCCTGTGTTTGTCGTGAGGCTTTTTGCAGGACCAACATCTGCTTCCAGCTTTGGATTGAAGAACATGGCTAGCGAGATCCTCTCTTTCGTCGCATTAACCGTCGCCCTATGCTCGATGCTGTTGTACACCCCATTGCTCATTATCTGCACCATATATGCAAACCGGCCCATGCATTCAGTAACTGTCACCACATGCAGGTTTCAAAGTTTGACTTTTTAAACCTTAAGTTTTGAAACCTTTAGAATAATCCAAACTCTTGTTTGAAAAGGTCAAATTATCCATTTGAGAAGTTTGAAAAAGTCAAACTAAATTTCCCTACTTTAAAAAAACAGTTTTTGTAATTTTCAGATTTTGTGAAAATATACACATATATCATCTCTTTAAAATAAAATGAAGTTTATGGGTAACATAATTAATCGTAACATGAACCTAAGTATCTTAAAATTAAGTACCATAATTGTAGGTAGGGCTGTAAACGAACCGAAATTTCATGAAATGTTCGTGAAATTGTTTGGGCGGGAGTTTGTTTGTGTTCGTTCGTTTACTAAATGTACAAACACAAACAAAAAATCTTGTTCGTCTAGCTTAACAAACGAAAACGAAAAAAGTCCACGTTCGTTCAAATGTGTTCGTGAACGTTCGGTAAGTGTGTTCGTGAACGTTCGTTTGTGTTTGTTCGTATTATTCGTTTGTGTTTGTTTGTTTGTTGTAATATTGCTACCTCCAATAATATTTTTAAAATAATTATTATTAATTATTAATCTTCCTAATTCCTAAATAGTTGATACTAATAATCATATCCTTTAAAAAAAAAATTCGGGATGGGAAGTGTGGGAGATGATGATTTTTTAGAGGTTGTTTGGCTTAAATATGTATTTTGGATTTAGATTGTTGTTTCTAGTCTTTGTTTCTTAATTTGATGACTCTTTCTGTTTTATTTTGCCAAAAATATGTAAGAATTTTGTTTGTTTGGTAATTTATGTTCGTTTGGTTTGTTTTGTTCATTTGTCTAGAAATGTAAAAAATAACAAACAAACACAAACAAACACAAACAAAGCTCTCTGGTTAACAAACGAACACAAACAAAAAATATTGTTCGGTTATTTGTTCGTGTTCGTTCGGTTGTCCGATAATAGGTTAACAAACAAACACAAACATGTTTTGTTCGTGTTCGTTCGGTTCGTTAACAGCCCTAATTGTAGGGGTGGTGCATGTTATCACGAATTCTAGACTACTCTAGCATAAAAAGATGAAAAAATAAAGGGTTTCATACTTTCATATAGATACGAATGGTTTTTGGTTAGACACTCCATTTCAACGTGACATTAAGGCCTAAATGTTACATCTCAGTGCGTGTCTCTAACTAGCGTGACGTGGAGATCGACACGTAAACACCCTTGTCCATAAACTTTACATACAACTCGAAACTTCACGTGACATTAAACAATTTTTGAATTTTCAACGGTACGAGATTATTCTTTTAGGGTTATGATGCTTGAAGCTTAGACTAAACATGAGGTTTAGGGTTTTTTTTTCTTTGGTAGTTTCGCATTTTTAAAATTTTTTGGGGATACCTTTTTTTTTGTTTTTGTTTAAACTAGTATAACTACAATCGGTTTTTGTTTGTTTTCGAGCTAGTATAGCTAGTGACAACAAGTGTGTTTGTGTTTGTTTTAAATATTATATTTTTTAAAAGTTTTAAAATTTTTGTTGCAAAAGTCGTTAAGCGCTCTCAAGTCGATCGACTGAGGAGTTAAGAATACTCGTCCAAATCGAGGGAGTACTCGGGAATGACTAGACGTAGACAGGGACTACTCGGGGATACTTGAGGAGTACTCAGGAAGTTTTGCAACAATGATCTCAATAAAGAAAGCAAAAATTTTCAAAATAGTCATTTTTACCAACAAATTTCACAAAATAGTCATTAACTTTTTTTTCTCCACAAAATGCTCCCTCAACATAGTCGTCAACGCTCTTATTATGGATATTAAACCAATCAAAACAAGTCATGTTAAAAAAAAAATTATATTGGTTAATACGGTCTTGAAGAACGTAGGTTCGGTCTAGACGACCGTATGTACGGTCTAGTCATCTAGAATACTCTATATATAATATTTTATTTACTTAAACCTTATTTTTCTCTTATAAATTTAAAAAATATAATATTTAATAAAATTTCGAATATAACATTTTGACGTGCTCGTTCTTATTCACATATATGCCGATATAATTCCATTTGTATATATATATGGGTGGGGTTTATTGTAGACACCCCATAAGTGTAAATAGGTAGACACGTACATTTTTTCACAATTATATCTCTTGATCTAATGGTTGTGATTCATATCTTTTTTTCTTTTTTCAGACTTTTCAAACAATTTCACATGTGAAAAAGAACTATTTCATATTTGAAAGTGTCTACAAAATTATTTTTTTTCACATCCGAAATTGTTTGAAAAAAAGAAAAAAAAAGAAAAAAAAAAAGAAATTGTTTTTTTCACATGCGAAATTGTTTGAAAAGTGTAAAAAAAGAAATTAATCACAACCATTAGATCAAGAGATCTAATGATTAAAAATGGTGTCTACTTGTCTACACTTATGAGAGTGTCTACAATAAACTTTTCAATATATATATAGGGAGATGATCATTTGAGAACCAATTGGGTTTGAGAACTTTTGAGAACCATTCTGAGCCACAAGTTATATATAAGGAAATCCTCCCATAAATTTGAATGCTTCCCCCTGAAAATTAGTGGCTCAGAATTGTTTCTCAAAAGTTCTCAAAGAAAAAAGTTCTCATTTAAACATAACCCTATATATATATGTATCCCCCCTCCCATGAATTGTAGTGGTCCCCCCTGAAATTTGTGGTTGAGATTTAGTTCTCAAAATAAAAAGTTCTCATTTGAACCATAGGGTGGGGTTCATTGTAGACATTTTCGCATGTGAAATAGTTCTTTTTCACATGTGAAAGTTTCTAATTAATGAGAAAAAAGAAAAAAAGAAAAAAGAAAATTAATCACAACCATTAGATCAAGAGATCTAATGGTGAAAAAGGGTGTCTACCTGTCTACACTTATGGGGGTGTCTACAATGAACTTTTCACTAACCCTATATATATATATATATATATATATATATATATATATATATATATATATGTCATTTTCACTTATAGATCAAATTATAAATGATTATAGCCTTACAGGACTAGAGTTAATTATACTATCTATTAGTATTGTAACATAAAACAATTAAAGATAACATATATTATTGAGGTTTTCTAAAATCTGTTTAACCAACACTATATAAAAAATTCACCACCAACAGCCCTCAAAAGAAATATACGGCTGCCGACGTTCCCCTTGGCATAGAACAAATCTTTTAAATTGACAATCAAAATTTATTAATTTTTACAATTTAAGGTTTTTTTTTTCTTTTTTTTTTGTTGTAAAATTTGACTTTTTTATTTGGATAATTTCCTGTTAATTTGATGGGACGACATCTATACCTTGACTTTCGATTTCACAACAAAATTTAGAGATAATTAAACCTTAAATTAATTTGGATATATGTTTTGGTCAAACATAGAACACAAGAAAGCACTAGAGTCCGACAACTACACCCCAGACAGATAGATGCTCATCGAGTACAAATCATGTTTATTATTTAACACGTTTGAAAAGGACCCATAACAATAAAGTAGTAGGTAATATATCTATAGCCACGTTTTGGAATTGCATATAAAAAAACAATTTATGCATCAATTTGTTTTGTTTGTACATCCTTTTATTTTTAAACTCATTTTGAAGGACCCATCATAACATGATTATTAATACTGTTGAAGTTAAATTAAATATAGATGGAGAAGAATTGAAGAGGTCTAACCTCAAGAATATCTCCAACGTTAACAATGAAGGCATCTGGGAGAAAGTTGACAGGGATCCAAACCCCATCTTTCTTAACTTGCAAGCCTTCCACATCGTTGACTTGGAGAAGGATCGTAATTCCGGCCGCGTCCGAGTGAGGGGTTAGACCGATAACCCGATCCGGTTCGGGGCAAGGAGGATAGTAAGTCATCCTCACCGACTGCATTCCGTCATCGAAAACATCCATCATCTCTTGCTTGTCGATTTCCACCGCCGAGCCTGTTAAACCAAATAGATGCATGGCTAGCTTTTGCAGTTCCAGCAAGTAGTTCTCCATGGTTTCTCTATTAAAAATTTTGAACAAGATTTAGTTGCAGATCATTCACCAACTAACTTGATGGTTTTCTAATTTTCTTTGTTAGAACTTTTTTAGTTTTCTAGTAGTAATTGTTAAGTGGCTGGGCTATTACTTTCTTTTCAAAAAAACAAGTTCACATAGAAAAAGAAAAAGAAAACATTAGCTAGAATTAATTAAGGACCTGAGAACTGGAGGGAATTCTGGAAGTAAGTGTGGTTTTCTTCTATGAAGAGGATTGGTGATCATATAGAAGCGATCAGCCCAGTCAACTTTCTGATCCTGGGCATGGAGTATGGTTTGACCATATCCTTGATACTCACCTGCAGTTAGCTTGTACCTCAGCTTCTCTTCAACTGGCAAGTTGAAAAAGCCTACCACCTCTTCTTTCATTTTCTTGATCAAAGATTTATCAACCCCATGATTCACCAACTACAGATCATTAAATAATTAATTAATCATTTGCTAATTATTTCATGGATATATAATAGCTAGAACATAACTTTTATTTACATAAAACTAGATACTTAACCTGAAAGATTCCCCATTCTTGACACACGGAGCGCAGTTTTGTCAGGGAACCGTTGTCGGATTCTAGCATCCCAACGAAATCGTTCATATCAATGATTGGAATTGAGGGCAAGAGTGAAGAGTGGTTAGAAACAAAGGTGGGCTCTAGGTGTTCCTGAATGTAGCGTTGGGGGACAAGATCTAGTTTGAGTTCTTTGGCAAGCTCTTGCACACTCCCATGGTTTTGTGGCAAAAGTTGTGAAGAATCCATTTGAGAATAGTTTATGCTACAAATGGGAAAGTGTTGTTAAATGACAAATATTTTTGGAATGGTTGATTTTTAGATATGCATAAAGAAAAAAGTCTCTTCTAATGGTGCTTTATATAGAAAATAGTTTCTTGAAAGAATGTGACATAACAGCGCAGCAGCATATGTGAGAATAAATGCATGGGACTTGCTCAATACAATACAACACGTTATGAAAAATTATTTTTTCTAGAACGACGCTTAGATTGAAATTTATGATTCATTGCCTGATTTCACACCATATAAAATATACGAATTTTTCTTTAAGGTGGGGTTCATGAGAAAATCTTTGTTTTTGAAGAAACCTAGCTAGCTTTATGTATACCTAGCTAAGCAAATGATTTAAATATACAAAAGCATATACGAGTTTACATATGCAAAAACACAAAGATTAGGTATCACTACAAGAAAAATGGTCAATAGCGGCGAAGACAATATACGAGTTTACTATACGTATTACATGGTTTTCTTGTTTTATTTTGTTTTTTTTTTAATAATGATTTACATTTGATCTTTCACTATTTCCTTGTGTTTATCCATGTCAATGGGTTTTTCTTCAACGTGACTTTCTAAAAACATGGTTAGACAATTGGTATCAACGGGGATCAAGAAGACGTGAAGGTATGATAAAGCAAAGGAGACCAACAATTGAAGATAAGGAGCGAGGTCGTCAAAAAGATATCGAATATGTGGGCTAAAGAAGCAGTCAACGATAGCCCAACAAACTTCCAGGACGGAAATGGTTATATCTAATTGATCAGGGGCTTAATGTGAAATATTCTTAATAGCTTGTTAAGGGACTTAAGGGTTTTTATTAGTGGTTAAGTAGTCGTTGAGCAGTAGTGTAACGATATCGTTTTTCATCTCCATTCTTTTCTCTCTAATCGTTGTAAGAGATCAAGGCATTCGACCAATTTTGTTTCACCATTTATTTTTAGTTGATTCTTTGATTAAAAATTGGTATCAGGGCCTACTTAATTAGGGCTCGAATCAGAGAATTGGAATTGGAGGTCTGATCAAAACCTGAGAAATGGTGTCTACCATGTTTGAAATGGAGAAGTTTGACAACAAGAACGACTTTGGGTTATGCGGATGAAAAGCGGGCTCTGTTAGTTTTCCAGGGTGTGGTGGATGCTCTGCCAGAGATAATCAACTGCCAACCACTCTCACAGATAAAGAGAAGAAAGAAATACTCCATAAGGAGCACATTGCCATTGTACTTAGCCTTGCCGATCGAGTATTGCGTGAAGTGTCCAGAGAAACAACGGCTACTGAAGTTTGTGTCAATTTAGAAGGCTTGTATAAAACAATGTCCTTGGCCAATCGTATATATTTGAAGAGGAGGCTCTACACTTTTCAACTGACATCAGGTAAGACCCTTAATAAATTAATTTCATACTTAGAGAATACATATGTTAATTGATGATGAAGATCAGGCGGTTTTGTTCTTGACTTCCCTTCTCTACTCCTAAAAACATTTTGTTAATACCTTAATGTATGGTAAAGATGTACTGTCCATGGAAGAGGTATTGGTTGCCCTCAATTCAAGAGAACCTAAGAGAAGGGCAGATGTAAAAGAAGAAACGAGTGAAGAGTTGCTCGTTAAAGGTAGGCCTGAACAAAGATTATCAAAGAAGAAGGGGTTTAATAATTCTAAGTCCAAGAACAATAAGTTGAAATGTTTTGTGTGTAGTTCTGAAAAACACTCTAAAATAGATTGTCTTGAGAGGAAAAATAAGAAGTATGAAAGTACTCATTCAAAGTCCCAATTTAATCAATCACCTGATGAGTCTTTGAATGAGTATGAAAGTTCTGCTCTGCTAGTTATAGACAAAGAGGTAAGTTCAGAAAATTGGGTATTAGACTCAGGTTATTGTTTTCATATGGCTTTAGCTAAGTCATTTTCAAGAATATTGAATTAAATGAGATGAGGCAGTCACATTGGGTGATCAATTGATCATAGTATGCCTTGTAAGATTCTTGGTGAAGGTAAAATTATGTTGAAATTGGATAATGGGAAAGAGGTAGAACTAGTGGAAGTGAGGTATGTTTCTGAATTAACTAGGAATTTGATATTAATGGGGACTTTTGAGAAGAATGGTTACAATGTTATCCTCAAGAATGGGAAGGCTAAAGTTATCAAATGTTAAGTGGTAATGTTGTCTGGGTAAAGAGGTGCTAATAATATATATCTCTTAGTGATAGTTCTGGTGGTGAAGCAAATGTTATGGTGAGTAATAGGGATGTCAATCAGGCTGTGTTGTGGCACCGGCATTTGGGTCACATCCGTGATCAAGGAATCCCAGAATTGAGACTAGTGCAGGGTTTTGTGAACACCAAAGGTGAGTTTATTTAGACTAGTGCAGAGTTCTGTGAGCACTGTATATTGGGGAAGGCACATATAGTGAATTTTGCTATAAGCAAATAGAAGTCTAAAGATATATTGGTCTATGTTCACTCAGACCTTTGGGTACGTGCTAGTACACTTTCTTCAGGTGGAGCTAGTTATTTCATGTCCTAGTGTCCTTGGTGGATGACTATTCTATAAGGGTATGGGTGTATCCACTTAAACTTAAAAGTGATGTTTTAAGCAAGTTTATATAATGGGTTGCACTTATGGAGAATCAAACAGACAGAAAGGTGAAGAAACTCAGGAGAGATAATGGTCTTGAGTTTTATGGTGATCAATTTAGTCAATATTGCAAATGAAGATGTATAGCTAGACATTTAACTATACCTGAAACCCCTTAACAGAATGGCCTCATTGACAGGACAAGTATAACACTCTTAAGTAAGGTTAGGTGGATGTTGCTTAGCTCAGGCTTACACAAAAAAGGTTTTAAATTGAGGCAGTGAGTATTGCAACATATCTCATTAATAGATCTCCATCCTCTGCAATAGAGATGAAGACACCTATGGAAATGTGGTTAGGAAGAAGGCGGTACTATAAAAATCTGAGGTTGTTTGGTTCATTGGTTTATGCACATGTGAAGAAGGTAAGTTGGATGATAGAGCTCAAAAATGTGTATTTTTGTGTTACCTTGAACGGGTTAAATGCTATAGGCTTTGGCTAATTGGCAGTTTTAAAGTAACAGTTAGCAGGGATGTAACTTGTAAAAAAGTTTGCATGTACAAAGGTTTAATTGGCAGCAAGTCTAAGGAACTAGATGATTTGGTAAATGATCAAAGTGTTCAAATTGAGGTGGAGCCTGAAATTAAACCTGATGAAAGTAGTTCTAGTAGAAGTCGTGATGTACCATCTTCATCAATTACTGGATGTACTTCTAGTATTTACAAATTGGTAAGAGACATGGTCATGAGAAACTTTATGAAGCCTATTAGGTACATAACAAATGAAGATATCTCAGCATTTGTATTTCTGGCAACTAAGTTGGAAGATACTCATGAGCCTTTATTCTATGAAGAGGCTATCCAATCTGATAAAAAAAAGGTAGATATTAACCATGAAAGTAGAGATTCTATCATTAAAGAATAATAACACTCGGGTCTTAGTGGAAAATCCTAAATAAAAGAAGGAAAATTCTTGTAAGTGGCTATACAAATTAAAGGATGTTGTACCTGGTAGAAGTGGTCCAAGATTTAAAGCAAGAATGTGGCTAAGGGATTCACACAAAAGGCTAGGATTGACTATGAATAAGTATTCTCACATGTAGTTAAACATACCTCAATTAGGATGATCTTGGATTTAATTATAGCGTTTGAATGGAGTTGGAGCAGTTGGATGTTAAGATTGCTTTCCTTCATGGCAACTTAGATGAAGAAATCTACATAGATCAACCTAAAGGTTTGTTGAAAATAGAAAGGAATATCTTGTTAGTTTGCTACAAAGATCTTTATATGGACATAAATAGTCTCCTAGACAAAGGTATATGAGCTTTGGTGAGAGTGAAAGGTAGGTCATGGGTTTTCTAGAAGTCGATATGATGCTTGCGTTTACTATCAAGATTATAAGTTAGGTGAGTTTGTCTATCTATTTTCCTATGTTGAGGGTATGTTATTGGCCTGTAAGGATCCTAGTATAGTTAAGGATACTAAAGCACTATTGAAGTCTGAGTTTGATAAGAAAGAGCTTGGTGAAGCCAAGAAATTTATTGGAATGGAGATTTCCAGGCATAGGAGTGATAGATTACTCAAATTGTCATAGGGTTAATTTTAAGTTTTCAGCCAAAGATTGTACAATTAATGAAAAATAAGCGGGTTACATGAGTCAAGTTCCTTATGCTCAAGTTGTAGGAAGTTTGAGGTATCTCATGGTTTGTATAAAACCTAATCTTAGCTATGGTGTAAGTGTAGTTCCAGATACTTATCAAATCCAAGAAAGGCTCATTGGGGTGCTATGAAAGGTTATTGAGGTATTTGGCAGGGACTTGATTTGTTGGGATTATATATGAGAAATGGTCAGTTGGCTTCGATAGAGTCTAGGCTATGTGGACTCTGACTATGCTAAAGACTTTAATAAATGCATGTATGTAACTGGTTAATCTTTCTTGATGCTTGGAAATCTGGTGAGATGGAAGGCTACTCTACAAAATGTAGTAGCATTAGCACTGAAGCTAAGTACATTGCACTCACTCAGCGGTTAAGGAGGCCTTGTGGTTAACTGCATCTGTTAAAGAGTTGGTTGTTAATGTGCAATACCACACCCACCCACCCCCCCCCCCCACCCCCACCCCCACCCCGGGTCGCACCCTAACATGTGCAGGGGAGGTTTGGAACCTTCTGCATGTATCAGATCCCGCGGAGGCAAACATATAGACCACATAAAATAAATAAACCAAAAGAGACATCCAGTCCACCAAGGACGCTATGCAACTAGTTAAAGCGGCTTACATAAGTGCACTTAATAACGTTTACATAGTCCACAAGTCCCCAGATACACCCTAAAACCGAATAGCAAAAGGGATACAAGAACAAAGAGGATGTAGTAATGACAACATCAAAACAATTATACAAAACAAGGTTCTATTTATTGATCTAACACGACCAGCCTATCCCTCAAGTGACCATCACTGGCTGTCCAGTTACTTACTTGCAATATGAACCAAAATACGGCAACAACATAATGTTTTTAGTGATCTGTAGCTAATGACTCATGTAAATCGAATCAGTTTTATATATATATAAATACAAGTGCTTGTCATGAATCCCGAGTCCTGTCTAAGGTCAACGAGCAATCCAGGAGGCACGTACGTGTAGCTGTGCACCTCCCTTCATGTTACAAATATATACGCCATATCCTTCCTAAAAACCTGATATTAGAGAATCTGGTAGATATGAGACCCCATGTTTACTTCCAAACAGCTATGAAGATGCAAAAATATTCCCTGTGACAATCCAACCAAACAGGATATACCTAAATGACCCAAGAATCCAACCAAGCGAGATTCCTAACTAGATAAGAACTACGCAATTCATAACATGACATAACACATACATCGTGGCATAGTATTCACAATATAAAAACATTTCGAAAGGTTCATATGCAGCCCCAAAATAGTTAAATAAAAGTATGGGAGCTAATGGACTCACATATATCGAAGATGCAAATAACAAAAATAGGTTCACGTACGATTCCCGTCAATCACAAATGCAATCATCCATCAATATAACAATAAACATGATCGGAACCAAAGCTTTTAAAACATGTGATGGTTGACACGCAAAGCCTATTCTATCCCTTAGTTTGATACTTGTTTCAACACACCGTGTCACATTCTCTCTTTTATCAATATTTATTTGTAACTTGCAATAACATATAACCAGAATTCTTGTTATGAAAAATCATCACAGATAAGCACTACTGAGGATTCCTAATTAACACTGCTAAGATTATATCTCTTTTTCTAGGAATGACATATACATCTCCGGACGGACTTTCACTCATACACATATATAAATATTGAGATTGTCATTTCCTTAGGATCAGTCCCTACTAAATGCACATTACTAGCAACAAAAAATACAAAAAACAAGTAAACAATCTAAATATCTCAAAAATAAAACATAATACTAGCAACAAAAAATACAAATAAACAAGTAAACAATCTAAATATCTCAAACATAAAACATAATACTAAATCAAAATTGGTCATCGCTCTAGCGTCCAGAACAAATCATATAATAACAGGAAAAAAATATAAAATTTAATTTGTTTGAATGTCAAGCGATTCATATCAGAACAGTAAATTAATCAGCACTATAAGCTTAACAGTAATAGGTTATCCTTTTCTTAAGACTTAAATTATGGAGTATATTACAAGAATCCTTCATGTGATTTGCCTAAATTTCACATGTCATCCCTAGATTTAAAAAGTTACAAATATGTTCTGAAGGTTGGCACTTTTATAATACCTTTAGTCCCTGAATCTAACTACCGTTAGATTTTTCCGTTAAGTCAATGTAAAATGACAATTATATCCCTGCCCTTTAAAAAAACAATTCGGAGGCGGCAGGGATTGCGGCTACGACAACGGTGATGGTGGTGGCGATAACTGTGACATTGTGGTGGTAGATTTAAAATAAAACAATCGGGGTATAATCGTTAATTTACACTGACTTAACGGAAGAATCTAACGACGGTTAGCGTTAGTGACTAAAGGTGTTACAAAAGTGCAAACCTGCGGACCATAGCCATAATTGTTTTAAACCTAAAATCAAAAAATAAAATTTATACAAACCACGGAGACGATTCCCATAATTTACTCTAAATTATAATCATCTCGTTAGTTTTGAAATTCAAAAACAAAAATCTAGGTAAGATAAAGTCTTATCACCTCCCTTTTACCACTAGGCCAAGAGCTCATTGACAATTGATTTGATTTAATAAGATGTTTGAAATAAGGATTTAAGGATGTAGTGTTGGAGTAGTGGCATTAAACGAATTTTAAGGATAAGTGAAATCTGATATAAAAGTAAAATGTGGCATTTAAAGTAAAAATCACCATGTATCATTGGACATGCTCTAAATAGTAAATAAATTTTTTATTTAATTAACTCTATAACTTCAATTTATAATTTAAAGTAAAAATTACCCTGTATCATCGGACATGGCCTAAAAGTAGTAATTAAGTTTATATTTTGTTAACTCTATAACTTCAATTTATAATTTTCGTAACAATTATAGATCGTTTATATATATCTTTATCTTTAATCTTAATAAAGCATTAAAATGGGTGTCACATGTCTCATTTCTAGGAGGTCCAGATCATTATTGTCGCATGTTAAAACCACATTCAAGTATCAATTTATTAAATTATCAATTAAGTATAATTACCAATTTTGTCAAAACTAAATTTTCTTTTAGAAAAATTGACAAACTTAATCTGAATTTGATAAATTTACTCAATAATTTAATTATTTTAACCATTTATATATGTATCTACAATGAGCTAAACTCGTGTAATACACGGGTTACTAACCTAGTTTATTATATATAAAAATGACATCTTTAAATGAACAATAACTCTTTCATCACTCCTGTTCATGTTCTCTAGGTTGAGGGTAAAGTGATAGGCTAATATATTCTTTTATATTTTCTTTGTTGTATACTAATTACAATATTAATCCACTTGCAATATCTATATTAGAGTATTTAATATACAATTTTATTCAAGTTCTTTTATTGTTATTTTTTTAACGTTGTATACTAATTAAAATGTATATTATAAAAAACTCAATCATGTTCGACCTTTCAGGTTAACCGACTGAACCATTTTTAACACAAGTCCAACCCGGTTTAAAAATCTGATTTTAAAACATTGAATGAGTTTATGTAAATGAGTTTTTTTCTTGTAGTTGATCATGTTATGGTAGAAATATCAAGAACTCCATTTAAATGTATGCATAAATGGGTTAGGACTATTGACACAAAGTATTAATTAGTATGCATAGAAGAGGATCGATGTCGGAAATCATTATGCCGACCATAAACATCCGTGGTCCTATTTTTTAGCCCGGCCATATGAACCCTTGGGATTGCTCCCTAGTGGGGCGATATAGGAGAAGTATGATGGTGATCACATCGTGAAACAATGATGAGAGGTGTGATTGAGTAAAGCCTGATGATAAACTGATAATCACACGGTGTGTAGAGTTAATTCTTCTTTCTTTTTATTTTTTTTAATCCTAATTAATATCATACCTCATCTCCTTTTTTTTAAATAAATATTATATTCACACAATCTTCATTTCATATCTTTATCACTGTCACTTGATTATAAATACTAGTATAAGTGTCTATATGACACCATTTTTCTTCTTTTATTACACTCAAAGAAAGTCAACTCAAATATAACACCAAAATTCAAAATACAACAAAAATTTAAAAAACGTGGGAGAAAAGAAGAAGACACAAATTAAAAGAAAGAATGGGAATATGTAGGCTCCCACTGGCCCATCCAACCCCACAAAAGATATATACATAAACACTAAATACAAAACACTTAACTTTCACATGCACATGTTTTGGTCTCGTCGTTATCCGATTGTGTGGCTATTTTTTTCTCTGAGAGATCGCTAATGGGAACTATTGACGGATCATCAACCGATAGCAGTTTCACGGTCACTGATGGATATCGATCTGCTACCGAGGTACTGCCGACAGAAATAACAGAAAGATTACTTCTATTTTAATCAAATAGAAATGTTTTTTTATAGATAAAAAATATATATGAAAAGCCGAAAAATATTATAAAGTAAATCCAAAGAAGAATCTAGCCGGCCAAGTATGGGAAGTGTCTTGGCTAGAGTGGTGTTGTAAAGTTTAAGCAAGGGGAAGCTTAGAAGAGACGGGAGGAGGCGACCGTCCCCTCATTTTTTTCGTCCATAAGTACCTATTTTTACGATTTTATGTACAAGCATTTATATATATTGCATATCGCCTCCTCGAATGTATTGAGCATCGCTCCCTCTATAGAATTTTTGAACTCTGCCCCCTCGGGGTTTTCTTTCAAGCTTCGCCATTGAGTTCAAGAGTCAATTAACACTTGAACTCTTCCTTAGTCGATTGGAGTAACTAGCTACATTATCTCCCGGTCAGCCTCCATTCTTGCCCCTATGTGTTAGACTCGAGTACAAGAACAAAACCGTGCTACTTGATGTTAGATATTTTAGATCAATTTGAAAATCAATCACAAACACCCACATAAAAGATAATCTCAACCAGGGGCGGATCCAGCTCATTGGCAGGGGTAGCGCATGCTACCGCTAAACTTGTACCGCGTATTGGATATTTTTCTAACGTTTTAGGTATTTTGTTACCCCTGTAACGATTTTTTCGTTAAATGTTACCACTGAACTTTTATTTTAGATCTGTCACTGGTTGCGTGTGACATTCAAGCAAGAATGCACGCTTGCTTGATGTCACCGGGACTAACAGGGGTTTGGGGACAGTATCCCCGAGAGAAGCGGGGGTCCTAGGGGCAAAGCCCCTGGCTAGGGTCGAGCTGACTTGAGGGACTTTTTTATTTTGAACGAAGTCTTCACTAAAAATGCTATAGAAAATTATTTCAGACCAAAAATGCATTAATTAAAACTTAAGCGACTAAATGTGTTATTTTTTAAATTTAAAATTAGATAACTGCAAAGTAGTTATCTAATAAGCTCCTGCTTCATATGCGTATACTAATTTCATACATCTCCATTCCATTCTCAGCCTTCAAATCGATATAAAATTCTAGAAATCAAATCTGATTTTATCTGATCAAAGGTTGGTATCCACTCCAATTGTTTGATCTAAAAGTGTACTTTGACTTCAGATTTATCTGGTTTTTTTGCTCTACAATTTCCAAAATTCCCAACACTTGAGCATCCATTAAAAGTGTTAAACTAGCCGATTGAATTTAAATTTTTATTATCTTTAACCAATCAGATATGGACACATGTATAATATCGTTTATTAAGAGATATATATATCCATAAAATCTCGCCTAAATTAAGGTATATAATGTTAAGAAAATTGGTATCCTCTAGTCAATGATATTGTTACATGTAATATCTCCTTATTTAAAATTGATAAAAGAAAATAATATCAAAATATCTCGTCATGTAGAAGATATTACACCATGCAATATTGCTTATTTATAAGAAAAACACCAACTTTTATAAAAACAAAAACGTTGGCTGAAGTTCATAAAGGTTTATAAAAAGACATTTAACTTTGAAATTCTTTATACAAAAACCTAAAAAATGTTATAAAAATTTCCAAGTTTTATGAAAAAATAATGTATTTTATTAAAGTTATGCTAAGTACTTCTTTTCTTTAAATTAATAAGTTTTATTTAAATATAAAATATAAAAATGTTATAAAAGCTTCCAACTTTTATACCTAAGTTTTAACAAAAAGGAAACATTTTTTTTAAAACAACTTTATAAAATAATCATAAAAGATTCCATATTTTATATAATTTTTTTTTTTACCTTTTATAGGTTTCCAACTCTTTATATGATAGTTGATGATATTTTATAGTCAAAGAGAATTATAGATTTATAGAAAAGTTTAAAGATAATGGCTATTTAAATAACTTCACCTATAGTTAAAGGGCTCTTAGTAATTTTCCCTCTGGTAAAAGTAAAACATCCAATTTTCAACTTCTTGAAGATCATACATAATCGATCCTTGGCCGTTCACCGATTGACAGAATCTGCTATATATACACCATTAAAACTGTTGGTATTTTAGTGTAAAATAGATTAAGTTTAATATGCAAATATGAGTCGACGCGTATTTGCATATTGACCAGACTAACGGGGGTTCGGGGGCAGCGCCCCCGAGAGAAGCGGGGTCCAAGGGGCGGCAGCCCCTGGCGGGGTCCAAGGGGCAGAACAATGTTGTTTGTATAGAAAATGCATTAGAAATTTGCGTTTTTGGTTTTGTGACATATAAATTAGGTCACGCGTTTAAAGTCGGTTTTCTAGATAAAACCAAATGACTGCAAAGCAGTTACTGGGCCTAAAAAACCGAAATTGAGATAAATACGAATGGAATTCGGTTTTCTCAATATACGCAAGATCAAAACATCCCCTGTTCTCTCTGCAAACAAAAACAATCATAACCTTTGAATCTTTCGATTTTATCCGAGCGTTAATTGGTATACACTCCAATTAATCGTTCTGAAAGTGTTTTCATCACGACTTCGATTGCTATCAGGATATCAATACCCATAATTTACAACAAAGAACGATTAATTTCAAACGATGGCTGGAGAATCTGTTCGTGATATGACTTCAAAATTCGTGAAGTTGGTGAAATTCGAGGGGCAAGACTTTAGACGATGGCAGAAGAAGATGCAGATCTTATTGACAACGATGAAGGTTGTGTACGTTCTGACTACTCCGACACCGGTGGAACCAACGGAGGAAGAAGCGGAGAACGAGAGTCTGGATCAAGCGAGGCAGAGGGCCAAATTCTGGAACGATGATTTCATATGCCGTGGAACAATCTTAAATGGTATGTCTGATACACTCTTCGATATATATCAAAACGTTGAAACAGCGAAAGAACTATGGGAAACTCTTCAGGCCAAATATATGGCTGAAGATTCTTCAAGCAAACGGTTTTTGGTTAGTGATTTCATGAATTATCGAATGGTTGATGGGCGTTCTGTAATGGAACAGTTTAATGAGTGTTTGAGTATTTTCGGTCGATTTACTCAACACGGACTTAAGATGGATGAATCCATTGCATCTGCATCAATCATTGACAAACTTCCTCCTTCTTGGAAGGATTTTAAAAACAGTTTGAAACACAAGAAAGAAGAGTACAATCTTGTTGATTTGGGCAGTGCCATTTCGATTGAAGAAGGTTGTCGTAGAATGGAAAATGTTTGGAAGACAGATAAAGACAAGGACATTGGCGGGTCAAGTGTCAATGTTGTTGAAGAAACAGGTCCTAGTAACAAAAAGGGCAACAACAACAAGAAACGTAAATTCCAAGGTGGTGGAAAGAAGAAAGGTTTTGGAAAGAAGTCTAAATAGTCCAATGAAAGTGGCTGTTGGAAATGCGGGAAACCGGGGCATTTCAAGCGTGATTGTCGACTAATGAAAGGCAAACAGGAGGCTGGAACTAGTGGTGGATCCAACAAGGATCCAAAACAAGCAGGTCAGATTTTTACTATTGATTATAATTCGGAAGTGAATTATATTTCATCAATTTCTGAATCGTTCTATGTGCAGGATGATGATATTGCTTGGTGGTACGATTCTGGAGCGACGTCTCATGTTTGTAAGGACCGAAGATGGTTCAAGGAACTTACAACAATTCAAGATGGACGAGTATTAAAAATGGGAAATGTCGCAACGGAACCGATCCAAGGAATAGGACTAGTTGAACTTACTTTTACTTCTGGAAATACTATTCGTTTATGTAATGTGTTGTTTGTGCCCGGCATCCGGAAAAACTTGTTATCCGGTATAATATTAAATAAGTGCGGGTATAAACAAGTGTTAGAATCCGACAAGTATGTCTTGTCGAAACATGGTTCTTTTGTTGGATTTGGTTATCTATGTAATGGAATGATTATGTTAAATTTAGATTTGCCTTCTAGTTTTAATTCGGTTTGTATGGTTGATTCAACATCTAATGTTCAATTGAGTAATTTAGAGCTTTGGCATGCTAGGTTAGGTCATATTCATCATAAAAGAATGAAAGAAATGTCTAACATGGATATGATTCCTAGGATTGAGTTAGATCATAAAAAATGTAAAACTTGTATGCTCACAAAAATTACTAGGAAACCATTTAAGTTGGCAAATCGTGATTCCAAACTTCTAGATTTAATCCATAGCGATTTATGTGATCTACACGCTACACCATCTCTAGGTAATAAAAAATATGTCATAACTTTTATTGACGATTCATCGCGATATTGCTATATATATTTATTGCATACGAAAGATGAAGCTCTTGATAAATTTCGGATTTATAAACAAGAGGTAGAACTCCAACAAAAGGAGTTGATAAAAGTACTACGTACCGATCGTGGAGGGGAATATTATGACCCGGTTTATTTTCAATCTACCCGGTATAATACACCAAACAACGGCTCCATATACACCGCAACAAAACGGTATAGCAGAAAGAAAAAATAGGACGTTAAAAGAGATGGTAAATTCTATGATGTCTTATTCTGGTTTAAGTGAAGGGTTCTGGGGTGAAGCCATGTTGACGGCTTGTTTCTTGTTAAACCGGATTCCCGGTAAACATAATAAGAAAACTCCATATGAACTTTGGCACAAGCAAGCACCAAACTTGAATCATTTGAAAGTTTGGGGATGTAGGGCTGTGGTGAGGCTCACCGAACCTAAAAGAAAGACTTTAGGTGAAAGAGGAATAGATTGCATATTCATTGGGTATGCTGAAAACTCTTATGCTTATAGGTTCTTTGTACTAGAACAAAATAAGTATGTTTCTGTGAATTCGGTAATTGAGTCTAGAGATGCGATCTTTGACGAAGAAAGATTCACATCTATTCCTAGGCCAAAGGACATGAGCCATAGTTTAAAGGCACCGATTAATGTCGAGGATATTCCATCGACTAGTGCTGAACCAAGAAAAGGTACGAGAGTGCGAAAAGCTAAATCTTTTGGTGATGATTTTCAACTATTCTTAGTTGAGGGATCTAGAGATGAGGTTCATCTTGTTGAATATCAATGTTTTAATGTTGATGAAGACCCTAGGACATTTAGTGAAGCAATGTCTTCGAGGGATGTTGCTTTCTGGAAGGAAGCGGTACAAGATGAAATGGATTCAATCTTACAAAACAAAGTTTGGAAGTTGGCAGATTTACCTCCTGGGTGTAAACCTCTAGGAAGTAAATGGATCTTCAAAAGGAAGATGAAGGTGGATGGCACAATTGATAAATTTAAAGCCAGATTGGTAATTCAAGGTTTTAGACAAAAGGAGGGGATTGATTATTTTGATACCTATGCTCCGGTTGCTAGAATATCCACTATTAGATTGTTATTAGCTCTAGCTTCAATACACAATCTTGTAATTCACCAAATGGATGTAAAAACCGCATTTCTAAATGGTGAATTAGATGAAGAGATTTATATGAAACAACCGGAAGGGTTTGTTATGCCTGGACATGAAAACAAGGTATGTAAACTGATTAAATCTCTTTATGGCTTAAAACAAGCACCGAAGCAATGGCATCAAAAGTTTGACGAAGTGGTCTTGTCGAATGGTTTTGTCTTAAACCAAGCGGACAAGTGTGTTTATAGTAAATTTGTTGATTCCAAAAATGGAGTCATAATATGTCTTTATGTAGATGACATGTTGATATTTGGTACCAACCAAGATCAAGTTGATAAAACTAAAGATTTTTTGTCATCTAAATTTGCTATGAAAGACATGGGAGAGGCTGAAGTGATCTTAGGAATAAAGATCATTCGAGAGAACAAGGGAATTTCTATTTCTCAATCACATTATATTGAGAAAATCTTGGATAAATTTAATTTCAAGGATTGTTCTCCAATAGGTACTCCCATGGAACCACAACTTAAACTTTATGCTAATAGAGGTGTGGCATTAGATCAATTAGAATACTCGAAAAGAATTGGATCTTTAATGTATGCAATGATAAGTACTAGGCCGGATATTGCATATGCCGTGGGAAGGCTTAGTAGGTTTACTAGCAATCCAAGTACTCATCATTGGAAAGCATTGGGTCGAGTATTTAAATACTTGAAAGGAACGGTTCATTATAAACTAACTTACATGGGATTTCCTTCTGTACTTGAAGGTTATTGTGATGCAAGTTGGATAACCAATATGCAAGATCATTCTTCTACATCTGGTTGGGTGTTTCTTCTTGGGGGAGGTGCCATTATTTGGGCATCAAAGAAACAGACTTGCACGACAAAATCGACCATGGAGTCTGAGTTTGTTGCTTTGGCGGCAGCCGGTAATGAGGCTGAATGGTTGAGGAATTTACTTTATGAAATTTCTTTATGGCCAAAACCGATTTCTCCCATTTCTATCCGGTGTGATAGTGAATCTACCTTGGCTAAGGCTTATAGTCAAGTATATAATGGCAAGTCTAGACATTTAGGTCTGCGACACAGCACAGTTCGTGAGCTCATTATGAATGGTGTCATATCCGTTGAGTGGATTTCAACTCATCGGAATTTAGCTGATCATTTAACCAAAGGGTTAAGTCGAGATCTCGTGAAAGGATCAGCTGTGGGATTGGGGTTAAAGTCCATTTGAAAGCTCTCATGTTGAGATACCCAATTCCCACCTAATATGACGTTAGGTGCTGAATTTACAATGGGGAAGCTTGACATCTAGAGTTTGGAATACATCATGAAATTATCCCAAAGGTATGTGTTCGGTCTGCGAGTTAAGTTAGGTTGAAGTATATCTTCTTAATAGTTCTTTTGAAAAATTGCATGTGCAGATGCGAGATTAAAAGAACTACCTATACGAGTATGAAGTTTAGCTGCTTCAAGAAGTTGGGACTTGGCTTCGTTATACTCATGAAGGATAGGGACATAGGCTAGTAAAATAATGTGTCATGTAAGGATTATGTTTGTAAAACTAATGTGTATGTTATCTTCGTGTATTCAATAGTGATATTACAAGGTTCAATCTTTCGGGAAACCTTGATGTTCGAATATTCGGAATGTGTAATATACTAGTATGAAATTCAATCGTTTAAGACATTTCATATGATGCATTAGTTTGATTGTTTGCTATGAACTTGTTAGTAATTTTATGGTTACACTAAAATGGGGGAGGTTTGTTGGTATTTTAGTGTAAAATAGATTAAGTTTAATATGCAAATATGAGTCGACGCGTATTTGCATATTGACCAGACTAACGGGGGTTCGGGGGCAGCGCCCCCGAGAGAAGCGGGGTCCAAGGGGCGGCAGCCCCTGGCGGGGTCCAAGGGGCAGAACAATGTTGTTGTATAGAAAATGCATTAGAAATTTGCGTTTTTGGTTTTGTGACATATAAATTAGGTCACGCGTTTAAAGTCGGTTTTCTAGATAAAACCAAATGACTGCAAAGCAGTTACTGGGCCTAAAAAACCGAAATTGAGATAAATACGAATGGAATTCGGTTTTCTCAATATACGCAAGATCAAAACATCCCCTGTTCTCTCTGCAAACAAAAACAATCATAACCTTTGAATCTTTCGATTTTATCCGAGCGTTAATTGGTATACACTCCAATTAATCGTTCTGAAAGTGTTTTCATCACGACTTCGATTGCTATCAGGATATCAATACCCATAATTTACAACAAAAACTTCAATATATTATTTTACTAATTATTAGCAACTAGGTATATCGATGCATGAGACACTTGTTTTTTGGGTCCATTGACCTGGACTGCCTTCTAGCAAGTTTGTTCATATTGTGTGTTCATATTGTTGAAACGCACGAGGAAAATGCCGGCTTTTTTATGTTGCTAACAAGATTTTGTAACCCGCGTGTTATTGCAGAGATAACGCGGGTATATAAAACAATTGAATTACTATAACATTACGTAAAGAATACGGAAATAAAATAAAATAATGTAATGACCAATGTTTCTAACAAAATTTTTTACACCACCAAAAAAATACCAACCACTTTGCCAGCTCATTCTGATAAAAAAAAAAATTTAAAAACTTTCCAAAAAGAAAAAAGGAAAAAAAAAACTAAAGACAAAAACTATTAAATATATGTAATATTACTTATCTAAACAAAATACAAGTTTTGAGTGAATAAATTAGAATAAAATATTGTTATAGTGAATAAAAGTGAATAAATTATTAATTTGCTTATTAAATTGGAATATAGTATTACATATATACTTTTTTTTTTGGAACGGCGACTTCATTAAACACACGGGAGCCGGCAAGTAAGGAGCTAAAACCGATCCCAACAAAAACAATAAAGCGGGATTACATCAGAACAGGAAATTACACCATTTATATTTTAGGGGCTAGTTTTATACTTGTTCTCGACCTGAAGTACTTAAGGATTCTCAGAGATGGCCATGGAACTTATAATTTTTCTTTTTTGTTTTTTAGTTATATTCCTTTTTTCTTATTATTATTATTTTTTTTTTGCTTTTTATCCGAGCGTAACGAGTTTAGTAAATGATTTGGTTGTCATATAGATACAACCATTAACATAATTTTTTATATTTTTATTATTTTTAATCTCAACAAATTACCACACAAGTTGGTGGTGTAATAGGTAGAGTCATGTAACATAAGTATTATAGCGTATGCTCAATACTCAATAATTTAAGCATTTTGGTTGTTACGAAACTTTTTATATATTTTTTTTCTTTATATAGCGTTACAACGGTGTTGTGTATTCACATTACCCTCGCGGTAACGCGTGGGTTGAGAGATCTTATTGTATAACAATTTCATAAGCAAACTAATATTTTATTCACTTTTATTCACCATATGAATATTATATTCAAATTTATTTATCATATCAATATTATATTCTAATTTATTCAACCCAAAGTTATATTATGTTTATATACTAGATTTACTATCCGCACGTTGTTTCGGGGATAACGTGGTTATATAAAACAGGTGTATTGCTAAAACGTATAAAATAGAAGTTTTGAGTGAATAAATTAGAATATAATATTGGTATAGTGAATAAAAGTGACTAAATTATTAATTTGCTTATTAAATTGGAATATAGTATTACATATATTTATTAAATTTTCTTTTTTGATTTTTAGTTATATTTTTTTTCTTTTTTCATTATCTTTTTTTTTGTTTTTTATCTCAACGCAACGAGTTTAGCAAAGAAGTTGGTTGTCTTATAGGTACAGTCACGTAACATAATTTTTTTATATATTTTTTATATTTTCGATCTCAACAAATTTACCACACGAGTTGGTGCTGTAATAGGTAGAGTCGTGTAACATAATATTAAGTCGTATGCTCAATACTCGATAGTTTAAGCGTTTGGATTGTTACACAAATTTTTTTATTTCCTATTTTTATGCAGCGTTACAACGGTTTTGTGTGTTCACGTTGCCCTGGCGTTAACGCGTGAATTGAGAAATCTTGTTGTATAACAATTTAAGGAGCAAACTAATATTTTATTCACTTTTATTCACTATATCGATATTATATTTAAATTTATTCATCATATCAATATTATATATCAACTAGATTTTAACCCTCTGCGCATTGCACGGAGGTGTTGAAGAATGGCGTCATGATGTTATCAAATTAAATTGCAGCGTTGTTGCATTAGTCCTATTAGCTTAACTTGTTGTTTGTTTTACATAGAGTGAGTTTCACAAAAGATTATGATTTCATTTGTGTTCTTGTTGTTTTAATCGTTTGGATAACACGGGTAGATTAAACAGTTAAACTGCTACACCACCAACAACATAAATTATTGGTGATCAGTTGAGGTTAACGTGGGGATACTGCAAACACATAAAACCACTGCATTGCTTTAAGAATACGTGGAGGAAAACAAAAAAAGAAAACATTGAACGACCAATATCACTTATAAAAACGTGGGGATAACGCAAACAAACAAAAACCATTGCATTGCTTTAAGGATACATGGAGGAAAACGAAAAAAGAAAACATTGAACGACCAAAATCACTTACAAAATTATGACCAAATCATATTTACCATTTAAAAGTTTACGTATTACACAACCAAAACAAAAATATAAAAATTAAAAGAAATAATAAAATTAAATAATCTAAATGGAGATTACTGCTTGGATAACGTGAATACACAAAACCATTGCAATGGAGGTTAATGTTTTGATAATGTGCATGAAAAGAATCATAAATATTATCTAATAAATTCATAATATTATTATATTAATAAACTATTTAAAATATCATAATATCATTTAATAAAAAATATTAAAATTATTTGATTAATTTAATATATAAAAATCATTAAAATATTGTTTGATTAATTTAATATATTATAACTATTAAAATATTAAGCTTAACAATAAAAAACATTTAAATAATCTAACTAAATTATTAAAATAATTCTATCCTATTAAAATAATAAAAAAAAAATGTTATGAATTGTAATATATAGTAATTTATTCAACCCAGAGTTGTATTATGTTCATATGCTAGATTTACTATCCGCACATTGTTGCGGGGATAGCGTGGTTATACAAAACAGTTGTATTGTTAATGCGTAAAGTAAAGGAAACGATAATGAAAATAGACAACACAACAACGTTAAAATTAGAGATCTGATTAAATATAACACTACATATAATTAGATACCTAAAGGTCATAGTGTGAAACTAAAATTAAAACCAATAAAACGTTTAAAAATGTTTAAAGAATGAAAAAAATACTAATAAAGGTGTTGTCGTAGAGAAAACGTGGACACATAAAACATTTGGATTGCTATAATGTCACCTAAAAAATATAAATTAAAAAGTTACGAAGAACCCAAACGCTTAAACTATCGACTCTGCAGCTTAAATGAATGTTACACGATTGTACATATTACACCATCAACTCGTATGCTTAAATGAATGTTACACGATTGTATATATATACTAAACTCTTTACGTTCATATAAAAAAACAAAACAAAAACAAAAGAATAAAAAGCAAAAAAAAAAAGTAATAATTAAAAAGCAAAAAAAATAAAAACACAAAAAGACAACTATAATTTGTGCTTTGTATAAAACACGATGTATAATCAATTTGTAAAATGTAATTTAACGAGTTGTGTGACCCACCCGTGCGTTGCCGCGGGGTTAAAACTGTAGACTAAGTTATAGTAAAAATTCATATAGTGGGTGAAGAAAAGTGATATGGTAGCAAAAGTGGGTCACTCCAAAAAGAAAAGACTTTGATATTTACCCTGCCAAAATTATAATCAGCCTCTATACCACGGTTTCTTAATATGATCATCATAGCCTTTACAACACTTAAAATGTAAAAAAAACATAACATTTTTTAAGCGCAGTTGATCCAAAGCCATCACAAACTGGATTTCAAAGCATACAGATTATGTCAGCCAACTTTTAAGCATACAGGTCATCAAAGTAATATGTTTGTGGCGGGCCACCCATTTTCCGAAATGTCGTGACGAAAAATTTAAAATAAATCTTCCTGATAATTGTTATTGTAATTATATTAAGAATCATTAAAAATTTAAAATATGTAACTTTTTTAATGAACTATTTCTATGGTTTTTGTTTAGGATAGGTTGTCATTTGATGGAGTGTAGGGTTTATCCAACGGTTCTTGATTGAGTGTAGAGTTTACACATCTCGAGTTGCCTTGGAAAAGTAATAAAAGAACAATTAATGAATAGGCTTGAGAATTGAGAACAAAAAAAGTCATTATTATCATTTGCTTGGAAAATTGGAAAGCTTATCAATCAAATCAAATTAAAAGAAAAATTATAATATTAAACTTAAAAAGTCATTAAAAAGTTACAAAACCTAACTGAGAAAGTACAATTGTTAAACATAAAAAAAAGTATATAGTTTTGAGTTTCGGAATAGCTATGGCTCAGATCAATAATTTATAATAGAGTAAACACTATGGTTGCAAAAGAAGTTAGACATTTGCCCTCCAATAGTGATACTCGGTTTTGGAACCGTCGTTTGTTAAGAAGATCATCATAGCCATTTCTAGCACTTTAAAACTTTAAGAATGAGTGACCTTTAAGCATTGCATATTCATAACATGGGGACATGAAAACAATCCATACCATTTAGCCATCAAGTGTTTCCGTCGGTTTAAGAAGCTAAAATTATTTAGCCAGCGACCAAACAAACCAATAGGAAGCAACTGATCATATGTTACTTTGCACAAAGATCTTTCAATTGGTAAAAAGGAGAGTGACTAAAAAACCCAAAACCATCATGGTCGGTAAAGAGGCTGCCAAAGATGATTGTCAAGCCGGAAAAAGCAACCAATGGCACAAACCCCATCACATTCAACACCTCACTGAACCGACATGAACAATGTAGAATAGAGGTTGAAAAAAATAAGATCGATCCGAAACCCTAACAATCGTCACCATCACCGCCTTAGAGGCTCAGGTTAGGGCATGAAAATTTATCACATGCAACATCGAAAACCCATCAAAAACGTTAGATAGGTTGAAAATCATCAGCCTTTAAGACCTCATCTCATAAACCTGCCATTATAGCGTGCAATAAACAAAAAGCTCAGATCGATTGCATCGGTTGCGAAAAAAATAAAACATCGCCTCTAACGACACAAATCTACCATCATAGCAACATATCTGAATAGCACGGAGCGGACTCAGAAAACCCAGATCTCAGCCGCATAAACGGAGCAACGACTGAAAAAGCCGCCACTTCAACGTGAAGCAACCTCACCGGAAAAAACCCAGAAACCGTTGCTCTATCTTGTAATCTCAGGCACCAAATCGAAAATCGCCGCCGATGATATGCTATGAACAACGAAGCCCAAAAACACCAACACCGGCGAGAACGACAACTGAGGCGGCGATATTCGGAGGGAGGTGTAGAGAGAGAGGACCACAGCAAGTAGTGAAAGATGTAGAGAGAGAGAAAGCAAGTCGAATGCCCAACTTTAATTTGAAATGAAAGAGATATATCTGCTAATTGGTAAGAGAGAAAGGCAATGGATGAGTCACATGGACACGTGTACAAAACAAAGGGGGTTAAATATGCAGGTGTCCCATGAATATGACACATGTAAAATAAAATAGGGATAGAAATTGTCAAAACCACAAAGTCTTGTGGCAAGACTATGAAAAACTAAAAGTTTCCTATTCACCATGAATTTGTATTGTATATTTATATAATTGGTTTGTATATTGTGTGTGCATGGCCATGTAAAAAATGCGACTCTAACTATTATATCATAAACTTATTTGTTAAACTCGTTACGTTTGAATAAAAAAAAATAACAAACAAAAAGCAAAAATAATAATAATAAAAATTAAAAAAGATAAAAAGAAAAAAAACACAAAAAGACAAAACTATAACTCGTACTTGTATACAAACCATGCATAATCAACTTGTACAATGTAAATGCTTAAGTGGTTTTTATGTTATGTAATGGGTTTTTAAGGCTATCCATAATTATAAAGTCCCTCTCTTGAACGTTTTGTAGTAGTGTAATGTTACAATGATCAACTTGAAAGTGATTTTAATTAGATATGCATTTAAGGTTAGATGTTTAATAATAACACGCACATATTCACTTTTTCATATATGTGCATAGCTAAGTGTTAGATATTTAGTTATATGATTTAGTCCACAACGCAAACTTGTAACCGGCCAAATGTCTGGTATGAGCGTCCGGTTTATATGGTTTGAATGTATAATTTCAAACTGGAGTAGTTGGTCAATAAATTTTTGGCTCAATCAGTTAGACGATTTGAATGATTTATAAACACCATACTTATAAGTTATAACCATAGTTATTAGGGCCTAGAATTTTATTTTTAGGATTTTTAATATTTTGTTTTGTGTAGATCTTAATGATGTCACCAATTAGCATAGGATCTTGTACTAAGATTAACTCACAATTAAGTGATGATCATAGTATTCTAATCTCGATCATTATACCTCAGTTGAATTAAAATTACGTACGAGTTAACATTGTTAAAATTTAATGAAAAGGCAAATTAAATAGACTGATCAGCAAATTATTTTCCATAAGAGTGATTTCATGGGGTCTTCAACTTTAACAATGAGAATAAAATCTAAATATTTTATTAGTACCTTAATTTGGTTTTGGTGGCTAGTGGCTTTTGATAGATGGTAAACACCAAAAACTTCAAGAAAACTATCAGAACAAATTTAAAAGAAAAATTACTTTTAAAAGTCAATTTGTGAGGACTTGTACTCTAATAGTTTTATATACTAAATTTTATTATGAACCTTTATCAAATAGGAACTTAGAACCTCCAACAAGGAATAAAATTAAACCTTTATCAAATATGCTTGTCATAGGCTATCCGTAATGGGGCTTGAAAGGGTTTTTCGCGCCCCTTTAGCGCCCCTTTCACGCCCCTCACCACTACGGCGGGGCGCTAAAGCCAAAAAAAAGGGGGGAGGCGTGAGATTTCTAGCGCCGGAAGGAGAGGGTGTTTGGTCAAAGGTGGGGCTTGAAATGGGGCTTGACCACTACACCACTTTTTTTTTCAAGCCCCATGCCACCTCATATGCCACATGTCATCTCATGCCCCCATTAGGGGCTTGAAATTTCTCAACCATTACACTTAGCCTAGAACAACAACTGATTAAGTAAATAATGTCATTCGGTTGCAATTAACAAATCCAAGGAGGATTCAGATTATGTTATGTTACGTTGATTACGATGAAGATGATATGGAGGAGTATTGTCTTGTATTTTCTTACTTCTGAATACTTTTTAAAAAAACTATATTTACTGTTTAAAATAAATGATGATGATGATAATAAGTTATAAAAATGAGTGCATTATTGGGATCAATAGGAGAAGCACGTTTTGAATCTGTTATATAAATATTTTAAGTGCGTCTCTTGACATTTCAAAAGATGGAGACATCTATGATTATTACGAGCGACTTTGTTGATTTATTTATAATTTAATTTAATTTAATTAATTCGTGGTATCATTTGCTTATAAAGAGCCTTAAAAATCATGATATCCCACTAGCCTTTTGATTTTTGAAAAACTTTTGTTTATGCTAATTAATGTTTCATTTCAATTCTTGAACTAAAGCCTAACTTTTAGTTCATTAAACCTTTACTTATAGTTCATTCATGGTTAATTGATCTTGGGAAATCTTTCAAATACCTTAAATTATGGACTAGGTTGACTTCCTTGTTTTAGGTTATCCATTACGTGCTTATTGATGATGGATAATAATATTTTGAAACTAAATTGATTATTAAAAGTCTAACTAAATATTAACATGTTCATCGGCAATTATTATCATGTATGGAGGGATTTTGCCACATCACTAAATTATGAAAATTTTCAATCTTTTTAAATGAATAAAATAACGTTCTCACACATAGAAACTACGTGTATACACTAAGTACAAGCTTAAACGCACAATTACACAAGTCATGTACAATTTAGGATTCAGGGAATCAAACGGTGGTTTATCGTCAGAATGGTTGTTTCGGATTTGAGGAAAGTGTTAGGTGAGACGACGCTTTCAACCGAAAAAGTTTTACCGATGGATCATCGAGTCCACTCCCCCACCCTTATAGTGACACCAGTCCAACATTCATGTGGCATACATTTAAGGTTAAGAGCACTACTAGTTGAGCTTTTCCCATAATTAGATATTTTCGTTGAAATAACACAAAATGATTCCACTTTAGCTATACATTTCCGACAAAATAAAAACATAAAGAAACGCCAACTTTTTCCCTCGATCAACTTTATGATTATAGCTTATCTGCTACTAAATTTATTAAATTTTTTGACAATTTACAGATAAAACGTATTACTTTTTAATGTATATTGAACTTTTATTATTTTTAATAAATGTGAAATTATAATTTAATAAAAAATTATTAACTTTAATCTAAAATATTAGTTTAATAAAATAATTTAATAATCTTAACTTTGGTTGAAAAACATACAATATTTACAACAATTTACCGACAAAATGTATATTTTTTAGTTTATTTAATTTACCAACAAAATTATTGTTTTATAAAGTGGGTTAGGTCATTTTAACTCAAATTAATTGAAAGTTGATCGCTATAGTTTTACAAAGTCGGGATACATATCCTTTCAGGTCACAAGTTCGATCCCTGAGCTCACAGGTTTTATCACCCGGCCGCTCGCGGAGGTGGATTTTCCCTAGAATGAGCTCAACTGGTGTAAATAGTCTCTGGATTTTCCGGTGCATTCGTTGGCCGTTCAAAAAAAAAAAAAAAAACATATCCTTTCACTCATTTAAATTGAAAGTTTTTATAAAGTGCGTTCGGGTTAGTTTAACCCATTTAAATTAAAAGTTTATTATTATAGTTTCATAAAGTGACTTTGGGTAATTTTATCCCACCTAAATTGAAAGTTAATTGTTATGCACTTATGCTACGTTTCAATATTGGGTTTGAGTCGTTAAGTTTTACTCATTTAAATGCATGTGATAAATAAATTCCCAAAAGTTCCAAGTTTGGTATTTGGATCATCGGATGAGGTTATTTTAAGAAGTTTAGTTTGGATAAAAAAGATAAGAAGGAATCATAGCCATTAAATCTTCAACTAAATGATGATATATGACCCAAAAATTTCCCGTGTTGAATTATAGAGAAAAACTAAAGAAAACAAAAGATAGAAGGACATTTTTGACTTTTTATCAAATTCCCCCATTTTTTAAAACCTTCATAACTCTTAGATACGACATTATTTTTTTTTTAAATTTACACCATAAAAACGAGCGTTTTTTTATCTTCAAAACGCGTACAGTGTTGTTATATATATGATAAAAAAAATTACTCTTTCAAATGTTCAGATTATTGTGTCATTGTGTCAAAATGTTCAGATCATTGTGTCATGTTGTGTTCAAAATGTCCAGGTTATTGTGTCATATTGTGTAAAAATGTTCAGATCTTTGTGTCATATGGTGTTAAAAACCGAAAGAGTATTTAATTTTAAATATAGCAACACTATATATACTTTTGACATAATGATCTGAACATTTGACACAATAATCTGAAAAATGTGTTAAAAAAACGAAAGTGTAATTTTTTTAAATTTTTTATATAGCAACACTATACGCGTTTTAAGATTAAAAAAAATGCTCGTTTTTATGGTGTATTTAAAAAAAAAATTAATATCGTATGTGAAAGTTATCAATGTTTACAAAAATGGGGGAAGTAGGTAAAAAGTTAACAAAGATGGTTAAGACTAAATTACCCCTCTTTCCTTTTTTATTAGATCAAGATCAAAAGGCTAAAATTCATTCTTATCCATCTTATACAAACCAAACTTCTCATTTGAACATGTCCCTTAAATCATCACATCATAACTGTCTTTTTTATTTATGTTTTTCCGATTTCTATTCTTTTTTTTTTAAATATTTCTTTTGGTCTTTTAATTTCTTATTTCAAGTTCGATTCTTGAATCACCACATTCATAATTATCTTTTTTATATATGTTTCTCTAATTTCATTTCTTTTTATAACAATTTTTGATCTTTTCTTATTTCTTATTGTCTCTCCTTCTTTTATTTAGGTTTTCCTTGTTTTAGTTTAACGTGTTTACATATCGCTACGCTTTTATTATATGTTATTTTTGTTTAAAACCGGCATGTTTATGTGTACATTATTATTTTATTTAAGCTGGATCATCGTCTTGCTAAAGTGAGTCTAGCATCCTTCTTGTTGACATAAAGTATTAAGTTACAATATATATTGTAGTTTGAATGATATTTGTAACAATAATATAATATTTAGGTTTATTGGATTTTAATAATCCAAGTTATACCATATTGGCCGATAATAATCCCAATTACAAAACTGCCCCACAATAATCCGAATTATCAAGTTGTTGGAAATCATTGGACCTCCGTTAACTTTTTTCTAACCCCATTAGTTCTTGCTGACGTGGCATCGAGTGTATTTGTTTAAGCAAGTTATTAAAATAGAGGGGACATTTTTGTAATTTCTTCAAAGTATTTACATTCTCACCAAATCCCTGTCAACCACCACCACTTCTCCCCTGCCTCACATCCGTCTCCTCCATCGCCTGTTCACCGGCCACCACCGTGAGGAGAGCCAGCGAGCTCCGGCAGCATCTCCGGTGACCCTCGCGACCTCCGCCTCAAAATCGCGACCAGAATCTGCCCCCTGGGGACTTCGAATTCGAACCAGAAACGAACGGGGATGAACTTATATTTAATCTCGTCTTCTTCTCCACTACGACAGTGCCTTGAGAGGACTCCGGCGACCCTTGAGTCGAATTTCAGACCTCCGATTGATAAGCTGAGAGTTTGATTCTCGTGCATTTTTTTAGGGCTTTCACCTTGTTAACCCTAGCGCCACCGTGACATTCCAATATCCCATAAACTTTACATCTGATTGGGTTTCTAGGGTCGGCGATTGACCAGGGGGTAGTGGTGGTAGCGGGGTGGTTGTATCCAGGGGTGATGATGGCAGGCGATAGTAGTGGCGAGGGTTGCTGGTGGCCGGAGGTGGTGGTGGCCAGGGTGTGGGGATGGCCGGAAGTGATGATTGTTGAAGAGAGAATACATATTTAGGTTTACATTTAAATTTTTTACAAATATGTCCCTTTATTTTAAAAAATTACACAAACAGTCTCTCGTTTTTAATAACCTGATTAATAAAAGCCACATAGGATGCCACGTCAGCAGCCAACTCAGAAAGAACTAACGGGGTTAGGAAAAGTTAACGGAGGTCCAATAATTTCCAACACCTTGATAATTCGGATTATTGTGGGGCAATTTCGTAATTAGGATTATTATCGGCCCAATATGATATAACTTGGATTATTAAAATTCAATAAACCTAATATTTAAATATTAGGTGCTAGTTTATATACTTGTTCTCGACCTGGAATACTTAAAGATTCTCAGAGATGGCCATAAGAATTTATAAAATAACTAAATCCAAGATACAAACAAATAACATGATCCGACTATAGATAAAAAAAAGTGCTTTGATGTATATTCACCATAGCCAAATACTACACGCTATATCAAATAAAAAGGGTCATGTTTCTTAAGAAAATTAACTTATGGCGTGAAAAAATATATATATTAAGTTTATATACGATTTCATAATTTTAAAGAATACTTAGTTTATTTATAATTAAGGAAAATTAGGACGCAAATTTTTTGTCTCAACTGTGTTATATGTTGCGCTGCAAATTCATTTCGATGAGGATTTATCCAAAGTATTTGATGCATTTGTGATGAAAATTTGTATAACAATATTTGTTTTTTTAAAGTGAGTTGGTGTGCATGGACAAACCTAATGTGACACACAAATTTCAATTTCTCAGGTCCTCAGATGAATCAAGTCGTTGTTCGATCCACAGAGCCACCAGGTGATCGATAACTATATCGAGTATGGTGATGGTCGGACGACTTAATTTGTATATATGAACAAGTCATGAAGCAATTATAAGATTTGATTCATCGATCGTCTCGTCTGGATTATAAATCAATTCAATTCTCTTGTTTCCCACATGTATGTTATGTATTAATTAACCTCGTACGTGTAATTTTAACCGATGGAAAACAGTTGAGCTGTCCAAGGAAAATGCGACATGTTTGTTTGGAATCTTTTACTTTCAAATATTTTTGTCCAGATATATTAATGTAGACTTCCATTTGTACACCGCTTGCGGTGTTATAAACGTACAACATCATCAAGAAATTTGTATTTAATCATCTAAAATATATATTATGTTACTTTACAATTATAATTATATATATAGCGTCTAATCTTAAACTTCTTATATATGCATCCGCGTGTAATATATATATGTTAAAAAAATATAAAATATGAAATATGTAGTCAGTGATCCAAGTCTGAGAAATTATATATTTTAAAGATCATCGATCTTTTCTCCTTCCCTTCCCTTGTTTATACTGTTAAAGTTTTTTTAATTCATGAAGAATGATGCTTGCAGAAATTTAGATAGTGATATTTAGTTTTACAACGAAATAGGTTATCTACGGTTTAAATCCGTGATATTTAGTTTTACTTATGTGTTACTATTTATATAAAAATTATTAATTAATTATGTCTTACGACAACAATTTCAATCCGAAACATTAAAAAAATAGCTAGGCCTCCACATAAAAAAAATGGCTAAAGATGCTGAGAACTCAAAGAATAGACTTTTATTACAAAAAATTAGTTTTTAAATATTTAGAAATATTCATATCAAAAAGATTAAATTATAATAAAGTCGCAGGTGAACGGGTAAAAAGTTGCGCCTCAACCTCTTTTGAATAGAAAAACTAATCTTACTAAAAACAAACCTATGATTTTTAGGGTTGAAAAATTATTTTGCACGACCCGCTGAACTGAATCTATTAGAAAATCTACTGTCTCGGGGGCCAGGGACCCAAATGTCAAGTGCAAACGGGATAAATAGATGTTGATTCATTAAACAATTTTTCTCGTGTTTAACGACTTTGTCTGATTTTGCCTTCAACACGGTTTGGCCAACAATGAACTCATTGTCCCTAAGTTCAACAAGAGGGGATACTCTTGTAAGATCCACACATGCGTGTTTCCCATGCACATTCGAACACAAGGACGTCAGTTGGTCGTTGAGTATACCTTCTTTCAAGCGGATCCATCATAAATGTAACAGGAGCTTCCTTTTTAGCGAAGATCCTTGTCCGTTTGAGCACATCACAAAGAACATCTCGTATGAAATCATGCATTTATTTAAACATGGGTAACTCCTTACAATGCACCGCATGCTCACCAAATTTATCCAAACAAACATTGCGGCAAACTGGGCAGGGCTCATTAATCAGATATAAGGGGATCATTAAATGATACTTAAGGATAGCCCGATACTCAACTTCAGACATTTGTTGATCTAACTCCTCAATGGAATTGACTGTTAAGAAATCTTGAGCATGAGGGGTCCGAAGACATTCTAAACGACTTTTTACCGAGAGGATAAGTCAAATTTCTCTCCCAAACTCTGGAAGGCTTTACTGAATATGCCACTCGCCAAAGTATCATGGGCTTTAGGGGGCGGTGTCCTTATTTAGCAAACCCGCCAATATCAAAATCAGGAAAGGAGTTGCGCAAGCAATCCAACACACGTCTATAATCAGAATCTCACCCGATAATACCACAATCCCGAAGAATGTGATCCTGTAAACTTCAAGATAGATTGAACCCTTGAGGCCACAAAGGCAATGTAGAAACATCTTAAACCGATTATATGCCTAAACCTCCAAAACGAGTTGGGAGGGATGCCAACCTTCATTGAAGATCCCCGAAAAACGGACTCTCACAAACCACAAAGAATTAATTTTATTTAAATTAAAATTTTAAAAAGAAAATACAAATAAACTAAGAATGCGATTAGAATTTGTATTTAATGGTAGTGGCACGTCAATATCAAGGTATATATGTTAAGGAGTGATTTCTCTCTTGATGTAGTTGAAGGGTTAAGTCATATAATAAACAATTGTATAGATTTAGGACTAGTATTATAAAGTTTGTGAGTTACGATTCAATAATTAAAGTAAACAATACAAATATTTATTTGTACTATTTAATTATTTAATTTATTTATTTTTTTGAACGACAAAAAGAATTGTATATATGTATTTCACATGTGAGTAAAGTTTATATTATTTAGTTCGTTAATTTGTAGGTTTGTTTGTCCATAAAAACGTAATTGTGTTATTCTTATTTCTACTTTTAATCATAAATTTCTAATTTTACAGTATTAGTATTCGAAAATAAAAAAAAGGTAAAAAATAAAAATAATAAAAACTTTTGGTTAAAACTGTGGATAACTAGATATCACTTTTGATATTAACCACGAGGACTTGTCCGAGTGGTTATTGGTGATGAAGAAAAACTGTAGATAACTAGGGCATTTGTTAGTTGTTAAAAAAATCACCCTTGATATTAATTTTTTAGAATTAATTATGAGGTTAATATACTAATTAGTTTAAAAATCATATAACAGTATAATTTAAAAATCATAAAAATCACCCTATCTCAAAATTAAGGAACATTTTCGTTAAGTCGTATGCCATGCTTTCAAAAAGTTGAAAGATATAAAACATACAAATTTCCTCACTTCTTTATAAATTCAAGTTAAACGGATATATGCTGACAGGACGGCGTTTCACAAAGAGAATAGGTACCGCGACCTCCATGCATGCTTAGGATATATTGTATAATTTTGTAAGGATGGTGAAAAAATGTCGAGTTTGATTTCACAAAATATATATTAATGTTCTTGTTTAATTATTCAAACAGTGAGACAGAGACTATATATATATGTGTTCTAGCGACCATGAAATACTATATATACTTCAACTGCTCCTTCACGCCATCATCATATCGATCGCTCGATCAACCCATGATTTCAATGTTTTCATGAAATCGTCGGCAAAGTAGGGATCAATGAATTAAAAAAGATAATGTTGGAAATAAATTAAAACTGAACCAACATTGACCAGCGTGTAGATTGAAAATAATATATATCCGTTTAATCATTCAAACTATTACTTAGTATACTGTTGTATGGAATCTGTTGAATAATCTTACACGTTATAATCATTCAAACCATTTAAAATGATATTACCTAATAAGACTTCCATCCACGTGATCAGAAGTTTGATTCCATGTTTGAGAATTTGTCGTGTTTCTTGAATGATCCCTGATATGATTGTTTCAGTGAACCAAAACCTAACTCAAAACCCTAATCATATTTTGAGCCACCCAAATGTGTGGCTAAACCAAGGGATTTATTCTTGAAGAATTAAAAGCAAGCCTAGTTTTTTTCTTGAGTGAGTGTGGCCAGACTTCCCAGTAATATGATTGTTATCACTAAAACATACCTAACAATGAAGTTGTCCACTCATTTTACAGTTAAATTAAGTGCTTAAAACGCGTTGCTGGTGATATATGAGTTCTAGTGTTTGATATAAGCCATGAATCTCTCATGTCCGTGATGGGTATGGGATTCTCTATGGTGCTACATAAACTTTAATTTAAGTTAGTTTCATTATATAAATAAACAAAAAACAATAACTATGCTGTGAGTGTTTTGTAAAAATGATAAAAACATAACATAAAATGCATTTTGATCATACACATATAATTTTGTATAACCATAAATGAAATCTCCAATTGCAATTTTGTAAATGGCCTCACTTTAATGATTATGCATGCGTCACAACGCACGGGTGCTTTATCTACACTTATATTGAAACCTATCGTAATGCGTGTGGTGTCTTGTTAACGTACAAATAGTGACTGGAAAGGGGTTATGTTTTTCCAAATTTTCTCCACCAGGGTGAATCGAGTTGTTTGACAGAACCAATGAGTGATAACGATGATTATGATGGTGAAAGCACATGACCGACGACTCTGTCATTACATTGATCAAGCGAAGCAAAGAAGTTTGTTTGTTAAAATAAGTCTAATGGAAGCTTGTTTTTACCTGTTCTCCTCCGTTTTTTTAGGTTTCCTAATCAACTCCCCCGTATATTTATAAAATGACTAAAAATAGGTTATGTGAATATAAGGTTAAATAAAGGTATATTAGTAATTTTCATTTTAAAAAGCTAAAAAGAGGTTGAAAAGCTATATTTTCTTGGCTTTTAGTAAAGATTTGTTTTCTCATTCTTAGAAACTAAAAACAAAAGTGCTTTTGGTTTATCCAAACATTATTTTTAACTTATTAGATTTTTAAAAAGCCAATAAGTCAATAAGCATTTTTCAAATGGAATCTCAAACATTTTCTTAAACTTGTTGTACTATCTTAATATTAAATTGAGTACATATATATATCACGATGGATCATCTTTGCTCCTTCCCTTGTATATATTGTTCAAGGTTTTTAAATTATAGTTTTTAAAGTTTAGATGGTGATATTTACGCGTCGTCAATGACTTAAGTTATCTGATTAAGTGTATCAAGAAAGTTTTCAGGTAGTAAAGTCAAAAACCACATGCTACATATAGATAATTATATAATAATTTTGTAAGGATATATGGTAAGAAAAAATGTCCAGTTTAATTCCAGAAAATACTATTTTTGTTCAATTATTCAACCAGTGACAGAGACTATGTTCTATCAAACATGTAAAATATTCTTCTAACTGCTTCTTCACGCCATCATATGGCTCCATCAACCCAGTTCAATCTCTTGAGGAAATCGTCGGCAAAATAGGGATCACTTAATTAAAAAAGATAACGTTGAAATTAATCCTGAACAAACATTGACCAACGTGTAGATTGATCCATTATATATTACGATAATGTTTTGATAATATTATAATAAAAACAATATATCAGTTTAATCATTCAACCTCTTTTATTTTAACATTATCAGTTAATAATACACTATACGGAATCTGTTGAATAATCTTACAAGTTATAATAATAAAAAAATAAAAATAAAACACACTATGTTTATATTAAAGTTAATTGATCTAACAATGCCAAGTGGTTGAGATGGATCATCCAAGTATATTAAATTGGGGCGGTCTAGGCTCAAGTCCTATCCTTAACAAAAAAAAAAAAAAAAAAAAAAATTAAGGCTCTTGATTAGCCGAGTGAGTTTTCTTACCTATAGTAGGTTTCCCCATAAGGGTGATCTTCGGATACTGTACTCTGAAAATGATGATGAATGGATGGGTCATTGACTCGTTAGTGATTCAAATTTACTTTGAAAATTTAAATCATGATCTATGTGGCCATGATTGTCGACGAGGGTTTTAATGAAGATAAGCCATGAATGGAGTTTGAGATTAATTTTAGAAATTTATATGTTACACGAGATTGAAAAATAAAAAATAAAATAATTTATAACTCTGTAATCAACTAGTATATTTTTAGCATACTTCTGTAACGTAAAATACATAATTGCAAAAAAATTGAAACTATAAAACAAGTTGGAAAACTTTTAAATTGGTTACAAAAATCTTACGTTCACATGATTGTGACATGTGGCATAATCAATTACTTATAAATTAAGTATACCTTAGTTCAAATATTATAAAAGTTTATATTATTCTTATTATAATATTAGAAACTCGGTATATTTATTTGCATTAAATTTAAACTTTATTAAGAAGACTTTCAACTGATATAACTTCTCATTTTAGTCTACTTTTATTTAGTTTTAAACTATTTGACTCGATAGAAATAAAACATAAAGCAAACCGACCCGCTCATAAAAAAAATAGGTCATTGTTGTCGCATCCATAAAACATATATAAACATATGAAAAAAATCTAAAAGTGTTATCATATAAACTCATATGAAGGAAATACCTTAATTGAAAAAAAGCACACACGCACATTAACATATACATACAAAAATTGGAAAACAAATATATATAATAAGAAAACCGTTACAAGACTTACGAGTTCCAAATTATATTAATTTAATGAATAAATCAAAATGCGTACATAAAAATTAGAACATATAACTAACCAATCTAGTAGTTTAAAATAATAAAGTTGACTAAAATGTAAAAATAGTATATATAGTAAATTACGGCTATCGTCCCTGTGATTTGCACGTTTTACGTCTATGGTCCTTAGGCTTCATTTTTTACGGCTTTAGTCCCCAAACTTTATCGACTCGTTACGGCTTTGGTCCCTGGGGCTCACGGCCGTTAAAAAGTTGTGTTAAGTATGTGTGAAAAGACCATAATACCTCTTCTTTAAAAAAAATATAAATTAAAAATTAAAAAACATATGCCGTTCAAAAAAATAATATAGGATAAAAGATGGGGCCCATGGTTCTTCATCTTCCCCATTTACCAACTTCCCAATTTCCGTCCCTCCACCGCCACCACCATTTCCGCCCATCCATGCCATGAGAGCCACCGTTCACGGCGGCGATGATCATCATTTTCCCTTTCTCTGATCAGCTCATGAAAACACACAGCAGATATCCCGTTAAAAGCCGTAAATCCTTAGTTCCCGACTGAAATTCATTTCTGTGGAGGCGATGATGATGACGATGATCTCTGTATCTCACCGCTGGTGAAATTCGCTCCGACTGAAGTTGAACCCAGAACCACCGCCGATCCGGTCAACATCCTCCGATCAACACCCAGCGACCACCTCCAACCCTCACACCCGTACGAAACTCAACAGCCCCGGCGACCTCCGGCTCTCCTTCTCCGGCCGGCGATAACCCAGCAACCCATCTTCTCCATCTCTCTATTCTTCCTTCGCAACAGCAACAGAGGCGTCGCCGCCACTGCTAATTACTCATTTCCCTTCATCAATCTTTTCTGTTTCCGGAGCTAATTCGAGCCGACGGGTAGGAAGTGGTCGGTGAGGAAGCGACGGATCTGAGGTGAGATCGATGCTACCGTCGCTGCCTTAATCTAAGCATAATAGCGGCTCCGCCGGAGGGGGGGGTGGTCGTCGGAGTGGTCGTTGCTGTGTGTGTGGTGGGGGGTGGGGGAGGGGGGTTCGTCGGAGTGGTAGTCGAACAGAGGTGACGAAAATTGGGAATAAAATGGGGGTGCCGGCTTTTATTTTTTTATCATATATGATTTGTTTTTAATTTTAATTTATATTGCTTTTATTTTTAGGTTTTTTTATTGAAAAGGGTAAAAAGGTCATTCTATATGCACTTAACAGATTTTTTTAACGTCTGTTAGTCCCAGGGACCAATGCCGTAACGAGTCGATAAAGTTTGGGGAGTAAAGACGTAAAAAATGAAGCCTAAGGACCATAGACGTAAAACGTGCAAACCACAGGGACGATAGCCGTAATTTACTCTAGTATATATGATGATATAATAAGAGTCCATAATATAAATTCATTTTCGACATTGATAAAAAACTTCATAATTATAAATATTCATACCGAGATGTTTACTCACCCCGCGCGTTGCTGCGGGGATGATTTTGTATACCGAACGAAAGTAAAAAAAATGTTAACTGATATAAAATGTAAAAGTTTAAAAGTCTCGTGGTGAAAATATAAAACTATAGAAGTATTCTAAAAGCGAAAGTAGAAAAGTTAAAAGTTTTGTGGCCAAGGTAGAAGACAAAAAAACATAAAACAAAAAAAAAACTTTAAAAGTTAGAGGGTTACAAAATTGAGTATAAAACGTAAAAGTCTAAAAGTCTTGTGGTGATAGTATAAAACTATAAAAATATACTAAGTTAAGTGGTATAAAACGTAAAAGTCGAAAACTCTCGTGGTGACAGTATAAAACTATAAAAGTATACTAAAAATGAAAGTAGAAAAGTTAAAAGTTTCATGGCCAAAGTTGAAGACAACAAAACTTAAAACAAAAAAAAAAAGTTTAAAAGTTAGAGGGTAAAAAAGTTAAGAGGTATAAAACATAAAAATCTAGAAGTCTTGTAGTGAAAGTATAAAACTATAAAAATATACTAAAAACGAAAGTAGAAAAGTTAAAAGTTTCGTGGCCAAAATAGAAGACAACAAAACTTAAAAATAAAAAAACTTTGAAAAGTTAAACGGTACAAAACGTAATTGTATGAAACATATGTGGCTAAGCTATGAAAAACCAAAAGTTTACTATTTCGTTAAAAAGAAAAAAAAATCAAATTGTAAAAGTTTAGGGGTAAAAAGCGTCAAGAACCAAAATGTTATGGCCAAACTTTAAAAAGCAAAAAGTATACTATTAATCCATCAATTTTCATTGTTATATATATAATTAGCTTTATATTAAATTCATTTCTAGTGATATAATAACTATCCAAAATCAAATTCATATTATATATATATTGAATGGTAATCTTTGTGTGCATCAAAGGGATTGAACCCTCACTACAACGGCAATTAAATGCAGAGTCTTATCTAACACTAAGACGATACTATGACAAATGCCCTTCAGTTTATATTATATATTTAAAAATATAATTTTAATAATATATATATATATATATATATATATATATATATACAGGGAGGGTCATTTGAGAACCATTTGATTTTAAGAAATTTTAAGAACCATTTTAAGCCACTAATTAATGATTAAGAGTACGGACTGCATAATTGAATTATATGTTACTTTGAAAGAGGATTTCGGAATTATAATTTAATAGGGGAGGTTCATATTCACTTTTCTCGTATATTTAATAGAAAGAAAAAGGGGGAATTATAATTTAATACCATTATTTAATACGAAAAAGAGACGAGGAGATTAGGCTGAGAATGCACCAGACTCTAACATGTAGCACTTAAATTTTTTATTTATTGGTAGTAAAATTGTTAATGATTAAGAGTACGGACTACATAATTGAAAGAGGATTTGGGATTCTAGGGTTCATCTACAACATTGGGGGATTTAAACCTAACTTGATAAATTTGGAATGTTTATGTATAAAATTGCATTAGAAATAATATTGTTGGGTGTTACATATAAATGAATCGTAAAGGAAGAGGAAATGAACTACATGAGCCAAATGAATCTATGGCATTAGGCCTGATTTTAGAATGGCGCTAGCTATTCACGATTGAACAAAAAAAAAATTATATTTGGTTCCTAGCCAAAACAGTTGTGCTAAATCATGTGTGAAATGTATGATACATATCGTGTGAAATCTCCTGTAGATTTCACACCTATCTTCACAGTGGTGGTTGGTTGAAGACTGACTCAAATTTCTCTCTCTATATATATATAATTATTGCAATTGTGGGTTTTCAGAAATTTCTAACTATATAATTATTGCAATTGTCAACAAATCATTAAGTTTTTAATTAACTATTGTAAGCTAACTATATATTATGTTGTATCAATTAAAATGACAATGACGGCAATCCTACTGCTTTACTGACAGATCTGAAACATGATAACATGTGTCGGTAAAAGGTCGACTATTTAAAATAAACTGCAACATCAAAAATAAGACATTAGATTGGTCAAACATGATTACTGAATCTATTACATTATAAACAAAATTCATATTGGCATAGTTCTTATATTTGAAAGAACTCAACCCTGATTTGTTAAAGACAAAACTGATAAAGAATTATGTCATTCATATTTTCTCACATCATTTTTCTTTCATATTTATGTCATTTTATGAACCTAAATTCAACTCGTGTAGGACACAAGTTACTAACCTAGTTACTAGATAAATTAGTAAATAATGTTTTAAAGGAATTTTAATAAAATATAAAGACTCACGTAAATAAAGTACAAAATCTAAATTACTAAATAGATTAGTAAATAAGACTTTAAAAGAATTCAAGTAAAATATAAAGACTTACGCAATAAAATTCAAATCTAAATTACTAAATAATTGGTTTGTTGTCTATTTGTTTCCATCTCTTCTAAAAGATGAATTCTCATTAGCATGACAAATATATTGGCTGCAGTAATAAATTACTAAATAAATTAGTAAATAAGAGGTTAAAGGGAAAAATAATCGGTTGCAATTTACCGGTCCGACCGGTTTGAATGGGATTAGTTCAAAGAGGCCTACTAACTAGACCAGCTAGATACCTAGTTCCCGGTTTCGGTCAGGTCATGAAGACACACCGGTCAGCTAGATGCTTTATGTTAAAAAGAAAACATGTTTACATGATTTACTGCTGTTCATGGAACAAAAGATAACAGAATTCATTTGCATAATGCCCATTTAGCTTACATATAAATCAACTATAATCTTCTCAAAACACAAAACCTATGAGCTAGAAACAACAAATGAAATGCTACAAATGGAAATTAACATGAGAGATGCCAGTAGAGAGAATAAGATCGTGTGTGCTGGATTAGTAAAAGTCGGGTGTCCCGTTGGTGTTAGGAAGCCTTTGACGTCTCTCGACATAAGCTGATGGAAACCACCCATTTCGACCTCTGCATTCTCCTTCAGACCATCCTGAAGGGCTCACCTGAGGAGAATAACTTTTGGCTTTCAGAAGCTACACAAACTAATAACTAGATACAACAATGTGAACGACCCAGCGGGTCAGGTAATGGATCAAACTGGTTTAGGTTGCAACATGTCCTTGATGGGTTGGGCTGACCCTAAAACACTTTTGTGCCCAATTATAAACATATGCAGATTATTAAATATCAATGCATTAGTTAATATGATTAAATAACATAACTATTACGATAGTAAATTAAATCTTAGAACATAAAAAATTTATAAGGATATATTCATTAGAAACTTTGGATGACCTTTCAACCAGTTTGACACTTTGACCCGTTCCCCTTTCGGCTATAAAATTTATTTGACCCCTTTGACATAAAGTACAGCCCAAATTGACCCATATGTAAAACTGCCCATTTTATTAACCTTTCGCACTACAACATAATCACCAATTGCCAAGCTTAGTTCCTTATCAGATGAAGCTTCAAACCCATGCATTGCCTGCATAACATCAACACAGTTCAATTGATTAAGTAGGACCACTACATTTAGGTCTCACATGACCTTTCAGAAAGGGAATTCACAAGAACGGTCCATCTAATGAGAACTGCAACACTTTCCTTCTTGTGATGTCCCCCATGAAAATTGCCTCATTCATTTTTTGTAAACAAGTTAAACCTATTTGTTTTGATACGATCGTCCAAAAAAAAATTGATGGTATTGAATTGGATCCACAAAGTTCATTCATTAGTCAACAGTTAAGAGTGTTTGATGTTTGACAAATAGTCAACCATTTTATTATGGTGCAGTTTGAGAAATGAGATATCACCTCAGCCAAAAAGTACTTAGTTTTATCCGACATAAGATTAGATGGTATTGAAGGTGGTGCAGACTCTCTCCTTTGTTTATCAGAGACCATCTGTTAAGAAGTTCATAACATCAGACAAACAAAACCTGCAATAACCATGAACTGCAAATAGTTGAGGTGACCAAATGGGCGGGTTGCGTAACAGTCAAACAGGGTTCAAGTCAAAACATGTTGTTGGATCAGATTAGCACGACCAGTGAACACCTTTTGATCCAATTTACTGAGCTTTATTATACTATCGTTTGAATTTTATTTTATTAAATTACAAAGTGCTAATATATTACTGAAAATATATTATTACAAAAATATACTAATTTTCTTTAATAAGGTAAGTTGACATTCATATGTGTTTGATACACTTTGGATGACTTTAAACCCGTTCGTCATGTTTTTTATTTTGTTAAATCCTTTAGCTTGACCCATTTGACCTGTTAGAGATAAAACACAGCCCAAATAGACCCATTTATATATAAATGGGTCAGAATTGCCACTTCAAGCAGATTGTTAGCACCAACCTCAGCTTCTATCTGGTGTAGAATAGCAGCTACTCTCTCATGGTATGTTCTTTCTCCTTCAACCTTCAAATTCATTAAAATTTCTCTTAAAACATTAAAAACATCATTCTTTCGAGCAAATAAAGCTAAAAAACTGCATGGACACAAACCATTGCAATAAGTCTCTGGAAAGTAAGCCTTTGTTGCTGTGATTCAACAGCAGCAAGTGCAGCAGTTGCTTCTTTACCTAGTATTGCCATGTTTGCTTTAAGTTCCTGCATTCTAGCTTCAGCTGCATGCAACTTGGTCACATTTTCAGGTATTGGAGCTTCTCTAACTCGTGCTTGTCTTCTAGAAACTTCAGATGCCTGTTTGCTTTCACATTAGGTTATAATCAATCTGATAACAAAGTTCAGAATCACTTGAGCATTTTATCAGAAGTGGCAATTTTGACCCGTTTATTTATGAACGGGTCAGCCCATTTACATATTAAGGGATTACCTGGGTCTCTGCTTCTTGCCTCATGCGGCTGTAACGTTGAGCAAGATGGCGGGCATCTTCTAAAGGAGCACCATTTATCATTGCTCTCAAGGGTTCTAAAATCTGAAAATTTAAGAAAATTTGAAGTCAAAAGGGGTTAACAAGATCCTGATGCAGAGTTAAAGCTGAAAAACAAGACTTGATATGTATCATTATCCAGAGGCTTATAATACTATTTTATACTCCAGAAAATGATATATAACTTATAACATGTCATCAAAGTAGATTTACAAACCTGTGAAAATAAAAGTCTTGTGAAATCTTCTTGCTCCTTTTCCACATGTTTACGTGCATCGCCATATATAGATGCTGCCTTGCCCAAAATTTCATCATTGGCATTCTCCACACCATATTTGCCACATTCTTCAGACAATTTGGTTCCTAAGTTTGACAATATAAAAAGATATTAATAAAACAAATATAGCAAAACTAATGTTAGAAAATTGTACCATATGGTGGTTTGAAGTTTGAATGTTTTAACCTGCTTCTATATGCTTATATCCTATGGCTGTAAAAGCTTCTGCGGCTTTAATCAGTTCTCTTTGGAAATCCTGGAGAAACAAAAATAATTAGGCCAACATTTCAATACGTTACAGGAAAAACAATAGATAGAGTGAATAAGATATGCATTGATACCTTTCCTGAACGAGTTGATCTGTAGAGCTTTTCCAACTGCTGGTGTCTTTGCAATTCCAGCTCATCAATAACCATTACATCTGAATGTTCATACCCACTCGCGCTGAACTGCTTTATCACAGCCTGAAACAATCAATATCCAGAATTTTACGTTACATATAGGTATATCCAGAATATACTTATGTACCTATTTAAAAATGTATCATTATAAATAAATCAGGACAGCATCATGATTCTACGCTGCTCAATATATACCAAGTTCATAATACAACACTAACATACTGCATATATTATTCCATGTGAGAATAAGCATGCAGATTACAAAAGAATAATGTTGGGAACATGATGCTAGGGAATGTGGGGAGAATTAGAGCAAATCAAAAGGTCCCTCCAAATCATCAAATCCTGCCTAAAAGGGTGCTTAAACTTTGACCTTTAATATGGTTATGTGAGGCTATAAAACAGAATAATTCATGTGAGCTATGTTTGGTGAGGTTATAATGACACTGACAAGAATATACAAACACTAAGGAGTATTCAAGTGCTCGATAATCAAAACTATGCCAATCACCAGATGGAAAACAGAAGTAAGCTCGGTTTTAAAAAACGCTTCAGAGGCATGCCTAGACACAAGGGGACCTCAGGCAAATGCCCCCTTGCTTTTGACTAGGTAAGGCGCAACCTGCACAAAGAGCACATGGAAAAGCGGCAAAAAGCGCAGTCCTGAGGCGCCTTGTGTACGAGGAAAGTTTTGTGCATTTGCATGTTGTACATATAGCTCTTTAGGGAGGAAAGTTTAGTGCGCATGTTGTACATATAGCTCTTTAGGTTGTACATATATGTTATTTATATATTAAACATATAGAAAGCTTATTTATAGATAAATTGGCTAAGTGATGCTAAATATCTATAAGAAATATAAATAAATTATTCCTTGCGTACGAAAAACAGTGCGCTTTGCGCCTAGCCGCTCAGCTCGGGAGCCTATCGCATTGCGCCGTGGCTCAAGACCCTATCACATTGCGCCTCAGCTCGGGACCCTATTACATTGCGCCATACCTCAAGACCCTATCGGATCATCGCGTTTTTTTAAACCAAGGAAGTGCCATTACTGAAAAGCCCTTTTGCCCCAATAAGAAAGCTACAGTCAGATTGATGTCAAATGTGCTCATTTCAACCTTAACCTTAATTAGTGCCTAAACAACAGAATTTTTCTTATTAGGTATCCATCTGCATTTTTAAAGAATGCATGTGAAATCAAGAATTTAAGCAGAGGTCTGTTTACTGAACAGAGAAAGGTAACAAAAATAGAAAGCACCAATTCTCATTTTAACAAACATCCCTTGCTTTCAATTTCATTTATACCACTGTGTGGAATTTGTGAAGATATAAATTTAAAAACACTACCTATGGAAGTCAAAAACTGAAGTATCATTAGCGACCCCCGATCCCAAAATCTGTTGCTCCCAATTTGATGTGCCGTACCTCCGCAAACAGCATGTTGGTCGGAATAGCCGCCGGAATTGACAACCAAAGGTCGGTTCCAGTAGACACATAACCACGGGGGATACTTAAACGCTGCGATTAGATTCTCGTCCAATCGCAACAAAACCCTATGCGTAAACCTCAATACCACTTCACCAAAACATGAACTAACATCTGAACTTTGACTTAATGCTTTACTCTACTACGCATACACATCCAACCAGAAAATTCCAAAATTGAACTCAGTAAGAATCTTAGATCAGACAATTTGGGGTGATTGAATATTACCTGTTGCTGTTTGGCAACTTGATCTCGAAGCTTGCTTGCTTGCTTCCTTAGAGCGTCCATGGTTATGCTCACCGTCACAGCTAATCCCGCTCGCTCGCTCGCTCACTAAGGATCACGAAACGAGATTTATTTGCCAAATTTCGTGTCCAGCTGAAAATGATGAACGTTCATCACAGATCTTGACAACCTAGAAAACGAAAACAGGGCCTAATCTTTTTAAATTTGCAATAAAGTCCTTAGATTTTCTGTTACTGAATTCTTATAATCTTATATATATTTTTCTATTATTAAGTTGAGCAATAGGACCAAATACAACTCTTATAATCAATAAAAATATGTCATGTATAGGGCTGTCCAAAAAGTTCGAAACTCGAAACTCGTTCGAACTCGCTCGAAAAATATTCGGAAAATGCTCGTTCGATTGTCGCTCGCTTTAAAAACGAACCGAGCGGCTCGGTTCGATTTGTAAAACGAACCAAGTATGAGCATAGGTGTGCTCGCTCGATGCTCGCTCGAATTTATGTATATACATTTAGTTATTTATGTTATAAAGTTTTATTATTTATTTTATCAATTTTAGTTTTGTTATGTAAGGAATTAAAATTTTCCATTATTACAAAAATTCTTTGCACTTAATATTTGACTTTGGATGTAAGTTTAATATGTTAGTTTATCATCTTTGTAGCTTCCATTCTCTCTAGCCTCCTCCATTGTCATTGTTTTTATTAATCTTTGTATAATTCTTTCTTATATAGAATGTCTTTTCACAAAGAATCCAATGGTATCGAGACTTCTCATGTTGAATTAAGTGATGGAGAGAGTTTTGAGTTAGTTGATGAAGTAAAAAATGAGGAAAACGTAAGTAAAGATGTTGATGCAACTAGAAAGGAAAAGCGAAAGAATAGTTCTGAAGCACATCCAAATTTTGTAGACATCGAGGACATGTACAAAGGGAAAATGGTAAAAAAAGAAAGATCGCATTCATTATAATTATATCAGTTCATATTAATGTTAGTTGGTCTAATAAAATACAAACAAGACTAGTGTGTTAGTTATTGGACAAAATGTGTTAAAATTGGAAACATGGATGAAGGTGTTATGTCAAATCACCACCCACGTCACTTTCCTTTTTGTTCAGCGACGTTCGAAATTTGCTCGGTGATCGCTCGAAAAATATTCGGATCGAAAGTCGCTCGTTCGATTTTGAATCGGTTGAAAAAATGTTCGGTTCGATTCGGTTCGGTTTGTAAACGAACCAAACACGAGCAAAGGTCCGTTCGGTTCGGTTCGGATCGTGAACAGCCCTAGTCATGTATATTGTTGTTTTTTTTTTTAATAAATATTAATTTCATCATTTTTTAAAACTAAAATAAATTTTATCTAATTTATATCTTTTATAAAAATTATAATATAAAATCAAGTATCTTGTATCATTAATATGTGTATAGTATTGCTGAATTTATAAAATATGTTATATAACATTGCTATTATTAGAATAACACATTGGTATTTATGTTGTATCTATAAACATTATATATACACAATGTTATTTTATAAAAATAATGCATTGCTATCGTGTTATATAATATATTTTCATAAACTTAAAAAAAAATAGATTTTTATAATCCCAACTTTTGACCGTTGGTCACCAATAATCTCATCTTTAAATATCTTTGTCATTGGTTCTAACTTTCAACCTTATTTTTTTTTTTTGACCCTCTGTTATTTTTTAACTCTGTTAAACATCATATGACATAGCAGATGACATGTGATACATTTCTAAACACCCTCATCCCGTCTGGCAATTGATATCCCTCATTAGATGTTTAACTGAATTAAATAAACAAATGGTCCAACAAAAGAAATAAGGTTGAAATTTGGGACTGGTGGCAATGAAATTTAATGTGAGATTATTGTTGGCCAACAGTTAAAAGTTTGGATTATTAAAATCCAAATTTCCTTTAAAATATATATATATATATTAAAAAAAATTGTAGCAATATTATAAACATACATAAGATGAAAAATGTTTGATTTTATAGTGTAATTTTATAAAATAAATATATAAATAAAGTATATAATAGTTATTTTAGTTTTAAAAAGTTAATAGAATTAATATGTATTAAAAATATCAAATTTACTATAAGTTGGAACAATGAGTGGATGGAGCCCTTATTTAAAATAAATAAATAAACTTAAAAAAAACTACGCCTTTCGTACTGGACCAATCACAAAATGGGGGAGAGGCACCATGAAAATAACGCCAGAAGTAAGTTTGCCCCATAGCGCACCTGAGCATACGTTGAGCATACTACTCTATGCCAATATGTGGAGGTCACTAAGCAGCGTTTGGCCACCGTAGAGCATACGTTTGAGCTCATGCCAACATTTGAAGTTGCTATGGCCGAGGTCGCGGTGCTTGTGTTGCAGCCTAGTCATCTTCACATATAGCTTTTGTTAGTTTCAACCTACTGGCGGCGACTTGTGCCCAGCTAGTGTAGTAAAACTTGTATTATTTGGGGCTACGTCCCGAGACATGATTTGTATTATCTTACAACTTATGTATCAAATGTTTATTTATGCTATGGTTGTACTATTTGCTATTATGTGTTGTTTGATTATCGTCGTTGTCTACATTCCTCTACATATTTAAGTCCTTGATTTATTTAATGAACGTATTAGAGATCGTATCAGAGATCGTATCAGAGATCTATTATTGTGATTTTTAGATAAAATGAGATTTGTACTGGAATCATCTCAATTATATATTATTATTATGATGATACTTTTTAATGATTATTATATCATAGATGAAGAAAACCCATAAAAGTGATCGAACACATCTAGTTACCTTTAAAAGAGGATATGAATATGAAGAAGTTCCTTCAAGATTTGTTAATTATGTAGTATTTTATTTTAGCCGTTCAAAAGAAAAAATGTAATATTTTATTTACTTAGGTAAGTATTTTATTTTTGACCTTGAATGGTTTGTTAAAACGGTTGAGTATAATGGATGTGGAGTAAACTACAGTCTAATGTGATGCTGATATGAATCCTAGAGGTGTCATAGTGTGGTTCGGTTCAATTCACTTTTTAGCCTCAACCGACCTGAAACTGAAATTCTTAGTTTTTAAAATTAAAAAACTGATCAGCTTCGGTCAACCACAATTCAGTTTTTTGGCTCGGGTTGGTTCGGTTTTTGGTTAATAATCGCATACCAGATGGAACAACTCACCGCAATCGGGTCAACTGAAAACCAACATATCAGGTCAAACCAGATAACCTATTTCATGGCTCATTGGTTCCATTTATAGAGATGGAAAGGGATGAGAGTTTCTTCCACGGGCAACATGGAAAAGTTGTTTAACATACAGAGAGGAAAATGGAGAAGAAATCATTAGTTGGTCAACGCGGGATTAGAAATATCAAAGTGAAAATGAAGTAAGAGGAAAGCAGATGATCTTGCTGATTAAAAACTATGCAAATGATATGAACAAGAGTCACACTTAATTACTTAAGACCTATAGATAGGTTGCAATTATGAACACCAACTTAGCTAAACGACCAGTGGCGGACCCACTAAGGGTCCAGGGGTAGCGCCCGCTACCCCTGAACTTTTACCCCGACGTGCAAAAAAAATTTTTTTTTATAGGTTTTCGGTTTTTCGCGACCCCTGAAACGAATTTTTCGCGACCCCTGGAAGAAATTTTATGGCTTTTACTTAGAAATATGATCAAAAGCCCCTTAAAAATATGATTAAAAGCCCGTTAACTACCTAAAAAATTTTTTCGGGGGCGCTGCCCCCGAACCCCGTTAGTCCCCGCTACCCCTGATATTCTTTCCTGGATCCGCCACTGTAAACGACAACTTGTTATTTGCTCCAATCAAGTCACTTAAATTACATACTTAGATGTCTATATAAACTAAAAACTTATATAAATTTTACATCTCAGTTTGGTTCAGATTTTCCTCATCCAAAACCGAAACTACACGTCTAGAATGTAATTATCGGTTATAAGAATAATACAAACCGAACCGTCGGTTATTAGTTCGGTTTGGTTTTTTGGGTTTGAGTTCGATTTCTTTTAGTTTTGGTTTTTAGTTTTTACTCACCCTAGACATGGCACTAAAAAGAGGAGTGAAAAGAGTTGTTCATTGGCCTAAAAAAACTTAAATTTTGTAAGAAAACAAAAAGAGATTCCTTTCTTTTTTTTTTCAAAAATTGTTTATGCTGGACACCCCTCAGTCCCTCGCCATATGCAACCTGCCAAAAAGTGCCAGTGGGAACTATTTTGGTATTTTTTTAACTATGAATCTTTATTACACGAGATTCATCCGATGGTAGACTAGTGAAGGAAGGAGGGAGGGCCTACTTACTTCCGCCGATTTACAGACAGACAAAAACCAGAAGACAACTACCCCCAAATCCCCTTTCTCTATTTCATCTCCACAACCACAATTCAATCCAATCATGCCATCAGGTGCTAAGAAGCGAAAAGCTGCCAAGAAGAAACAGCTTCAAACTAACCCTCATCAAGGTACCCCCTCCAATTCTTTATCTTTCTTTCAATTCACTTAAAACTGATTAAATTATTGCAAAAAGTTTAAGTCTTTAGTGTTTGCACATCTGTCTCTCAATCATACACTTCAACACTTTTGAGTTGTTAGCCACCCCACTCATCCAATTTGAACTATTTAGGGCTTTTTTTTGTGTAAGCTCATAGATCTTGTGATTGATTGTTATCAAGTTAGTAAGTTTTGTGTAGCTATTCTTACTTGTTTTCAATGGATCAAGTGATTGCAGAAGAGAATGATAGTGGGGAGCTTAGTTCTCCAACTCCCCAGGATCCATCTGTAGAGGTTGTCAAGAGAGAAGATGGTCCATCTGATTTGAAATCAAAGGATGCTAATGAGAAAGAGGGGAGTATTGAGATTGAAACAGTTTCGAAATCGAAGAGTTCAAGTGGTAGTAGTTCGAGTTCTAGTGATAGTTCGGATGACGAGTCTCGTGTGGTTGAAAAGAATGTGGTGGTTATTGAATCTGCTCCGGTTGAATCTTTGCCTGAAGAGATTTCCCCAATTGTTGCTCCGGATAAGCCTGTTGATTCGTTATTAGAAGAAGTATCACAAGTGTTTGATGAAATAAAGAATGAGGGGAAAAAGGATTCGGTTGTGGAGGAAACACCGGTAGTTGAAGACGAACGGAAGGTTGATGATTGTGAGACTGTTGTGAAGGATGATGGCCTGCATTCTAGTGTAGTAGCTGAATCGGGTTTGAAAGAAAATGAGGTGGAGAAATTGCAGCCGTTGGTTGAAAAGGCTTCTCCGGAATCAAAGGATTATGTATCATCTTCTACATCTCAGAAAGATTTGATTTCTGACGTTAATGGTGCAGGTCAAGCGAATGAAATTGTGACAGCTGAACACTCTGATAGACAGGTATCCATCCATACTCTTTCTTGTTTCTGAATATCTTTATCTGTGATCTTTGAATGTATTTTGGAGATATTTTTACAATATTAGATGTGGCAAACTTACGCATGAGTTGATTTATGGTATGGTTTATCTTTAACGGGTTAAGTAGAAATGAGTTAGCTAGAAAAGGAACAAGTCAAATGGTCTGAACGGGTCAAACAAGTAGGAAGCCGGTCAAGGTGTATTTATAACTTATAAGGCATACAACCCTATAAAGGGTTTCATATTTAACAAGTAAATTATTTTTGTAAAAATATAGTTTTTGTGATCATGTTCTTTTTTATAAGTATGGATACCATCCAACCTATTTCGACCCGCATCTACATCATCTTTATGATTCATTCTTCTGTCAGTTGTGCATTCTGAACTTTTGGTCTTCCCAAGATGCATGCTTTATAAATTTATCAAAATGTATGCAGGCTCCGCCAGCTCCAACTCCAGTAGCAGTGCAAAATACGACATCCTGGAAGAGTTGCTGTGGCATATTCGAGTTGTTTTCAGGATCTGGGAGGTAATATCAGGTGGGTTATCTTCCAATAATCTTAAAATGGGTTCTTTTTTAGTTTTTATCTGGTTGCCCGATGACCGAACGGTTGGATTGATCTGACGATGCTATGCTAGTCCATTTCTGTTTATTAACATGAAAAGTTATTATTAGAATAATGATCAAACTTTGTTGAATAAGTTAAGCTTATAAAGACCTTGATACACTTTTGGTCACATGGAAAATATTCAATCTGTTTGGCCTGTTTCTTTTAGCTAAAATTATTATTTTACCTCTGGGTCGTTAGCATTATAACCCAATTTTGCATATATGATTTGGAATTTTCGCCCTTGATGTGAACCATGTTAACAATTATACCCTAATGTTCCCTTTACTCCAATGACATGAAATTGTTTCTTGCAATCTTGTGTGCTTATTAAAAGAAACATGAAAGGTGTTTGGTACAAATTTACCATTTAAGTTGCATTTCTTGATAAAGTTTGTTTTAGGGGAGCATGTTTTATGATAAAAAGTGGAAAATTTAGTGCATTTGTATTTGCAAGAGAAATACTCTTTCATACAAAATTTGTGTTTTTCTCATAAAACTGTGTTAGTATTAAATCATAGATCTGATCTGGATCTAAAAGTTGGATCTTGGATCAGATCAGGTCATGGTCCATTGCCTCACATCAACATCATCAATTACACCAGATTATCATCTCATATCCAAACCCGACCACCAAGATAACCCAATTATGATATTATCATAACAATAACATTTTAATCTTTTACAAGATTTATTTTCTTGACTCTTATTGTTAAAATATCCATTTAAAAAATTAATTATGTGTTAATGTTAGTAATGATATTATGTTGTTAATTATAACGATGTATGAAAGAGTTTACACTGATTTTGTGCTTGACATCCTTTTTCATTTTTTTATACAGATAACCGACCATATCGAGCAATTGCTAGTCATTCACGAATCTTGTCCAAGGTAGCTCGAAGATCTTGGTTTACTTCTCTCTCTTTTTTTTTTGTATTTTTTCCCCTCATGATACCTGCGGATAGTATTTTCACTTTTTATATATTTGTGGATGTGTTGTTATGGAGCTGATTTTGTGTGAAATATGTTGGTGCATCGAGTACATTGCTATATGTTCTTAGTTATACAATTCGGTGTCGTCATTATAGCTTCATTTTCAACCTTATTGTTTTTGGCCTTGTCATAGATGTTTTTATAACATCAAACTGGAAACAGAATTACAGAATAATATAGATCTCTTGGCTTTAAAAGATATAAGACGCTCTAATGCGTTTTAGGTCATGAAAGTAGATGCATGCATTTACATCTCTTTCCCTATTCTCCACCCATCTTCAAATTTCAAGGAAAACCACTCAATCCCACTCCCCATATATGGTACTCGATCCCACTCCCCATATATGATATATTTAGGTAGTGTTTGGTATACATGAATAAATGATAGAATGATATTAGGAATGAAAAAAATGACATTTTGATAGCACATTGAATGAAATGGACCATTATATAAGGGATGTGATTCCTTTTATTTTTTAAATATTTCAATTCCTTAGGTGGAGTGTTTTTTCGATTCCTTCAAGTAATGAAATAGAAATTTTTATTCATTGTGGTTTTTTCTTAAAATTTTATAAAAAGAAAATAATACAAAAAACAATGTGAAAATGAAAAACAATAACAAAATAAATAAAAAATAAAAATAAAATAATAAATAAAACAAAAATAAAAGTAAAATGGAAAGTAAAAATTAAAAAAAAACCATAAAAATTAAAATATTTAACAAAAAATAAATTAATAAAAAGTTTAAAAAATTAAAAAATTAAAAAATATAAATATAAAAAAGATATATTAATTTTCAATGGACGTGTTGATAAAATTGTATTCAATTACTTTGTTTTTACTATCAAAGAACACGCGGCGGTGATTATTTCATTCTCACATGATAACCAAATAGGACGATTGAATTGTAATGATCCATTTCATTCCCTCGACCATACAATTCCTCGTTTATTCTATTCTCTCATTCATTACATTACTTTATACCAAAAAGACCCTTAATGGAAACCAAACTCCTTAGTCACCTCAAAATTTGATATGTGCTATTCATCCTCCTTTATCTATTAATTTATATTTTTTGTAAGTGGATATGAGTGGTGGAGAGAATATTATAAAAAAGAGAATAAAGAATTATTATTTAATTGAATAGAGATACGTACGGGGAATGAGCAGATGTAAGAGATAATAGATAAAACTATATAAATTTAGAAAGTAGAGTTTTTTTAATTAAATTATAGAGATGGTGACGAGGAACGGGTTGTGAATGCTCTAAAAGTTAGTTTTTTTTAATAGCAATTACAAGATTTTTTTAGGTTAAATACACCACCACCTGCAATTTTGGATGTTTAAACCTCCAACCTTTTGACCGTGAGACACACCATTTAACCATAAAGATGTCCCCTTAAGGACCTCTAAAAAGTTAGTTAAATTATGCAACTAACTTTTTTTAACAAATGATTTTCCTTCAAATCTTTTTATTTAAATGTTACACATACCATTTATAATTCCTATCCTATATATAGATGATGGTTATTCTAGACAAAGTAAAATATAAAAAGTGTAATGTAGAAAGATATAAAAAACACAATAAAACAATGGTAAATACATAAAGACATGAAATTTGCTGCAAGCTTTTAAGTTCCTTGTGTTGGAGGACTATATATACAAACTAAAATAGTTGTAATTTACTCCATTGCTCTCTGAGAAATAGAAAAAGAAATAATTTTAGACTTTATTTTATTTCATTTGAAGTTATATATATAGTCAAAAGTTTTATGTGTTATCACAACTTCTAGTGTTGTACATAAAACTAAACTGTTTTACATAATATACTATCATGTCATAGAAAGATATATTTTAAAACTGTAAATGTTTATAAATTAATCAAAAGTTTACAAGGTATATATCAATGTTTTAAAAACCGGTTTTTTAGTTGAACCGGAAAACCTTCCGGGGCCGGTTCGACCGGTTAAGGGATATATATATATATATATATATATATATATATATATTTTTATAAAAATGATAATAAACTTGTACACCCCAACAAAATAGTTAAAATACAATTATAATCCACTAAAAATAATACCCTATAGGTATTTCACAAGAAATTATAAGTTTTAAACATTAAAAAATGATTAAAAAAATAACAATAAAATTAAAAAAAAAAGGTAAAAAACCGGTTGAACCGGAAAACCGCCTGGTTCAAAACGGTTCGGTTATGTCCAAAAACCGGGGATTTAAAAACCAGTATGAGCACCGGTTGGCGGTTGAACCGGTTTTTAAAACATTGGTATATATCATGTCATAGAAAGAAATATACTTTAAAACTGTAAATGTTAATAAAACTAATCAAAAGTTTACAAGGAGAACGGAAGATAAACGGGAGACAAGTTACGTCGCTCAACTTTTTTTTTTTAGCAAAACCAAGCCGTTTAAAATAGAAAGTCATTACAATTTGGAGTGAATAAAACATACCTAATGACAAGGATAGCAATAGCCCAAACACCAGTAGCAAATAACATAGCAAATAGCAATGTCAGAGGCTTAGTGACCAGTTTTCGAAAGTGTATATCATTGAATTCAGATAAACCTGACGCAACACCAATTACAATTGAACCCGATGCACAAGCTATAAGAAATCCCATGAATGCATCTTTCACTGACCGGTAAGTTGGTAAAAGAGAAATAAACCGGTCAAATCTTGAACCTGTTCATATCACACGCGTATTTAAAATGTTATGAACAATATATATGCATATATTAATTAATTATAAATAAGTTGATAAAGACGAAAGAACCTTCATCATCAACTTGATCAGTTATCTTCCAGTAAATGATGGCCAAAATCGCAATATTCAATGCCACACAATATGATACCGTTGATCCGTATGACCCAATTTGACTGTTGGCCATTATTAGAATTTTCTTTAAATTCGCAAGACTTGGTATAAACATGATAGATCGAGCTAATGCTTTATTTGTTTCACTTTAAGAATGATTGTACTAGGTTCTTTTCTTGTTATGGCTGGCTGCCACCTAAGGGTTTTGTGGGATTCAAAGTTAACGGTACTATTATCTCTTTAGGGTTGAACTTTGAAGCCAAGGGTTATGGAATATACTTTGATTAAGCCTTTTGCTCAATGATTGATGATTTTTTTTTTATGAAACCTTTGGGTTTTATTTGTATAAATAACATCTGTGGGTTTTATCTGTGGGTTTTATTTGTATAAATAATGTGTTCACTATTTATTTTTTTTATAATTTTATAATTCGGGCGTTGGTTTGAGTTGAGTTGGAGTGGGTCGAGTCGGCCGACATGTCAGGTAGGGCCAATCCAGACATCTGGTCGGGCTGAGTAGCGCATGTCCGATTTGTCCGATCGGTCGGTCGGATGGCGGCACATGTCCGTTCTAACAGGTTAGTTTGGGTGGTAACATTTATCCATGTTGAAGAAATGTGAAGTTCTTTATAATTAGAAAGGTATGTAAAATCCATGAAAGAATTTGATGGAATTTTTTTCAATTCCAATTTTTTTATCAAACCAAACACATTAAAAATAAAATTCAAATTTTAATTCCATTGAATTTTACTAATCAAACACATCATAAAATAGAAATTCAAATTTCAATTAATCTTAGGACATGTGGTATACCCTTGTGTTATGTGGTGTTAAAGACATGCCACGTAGGCGCTGACTGTACAACACAAGTTATAACTTGGAAGGGGTATACATGGTGTGGTTGTGTTATGTGGTGTTGAAGTATTTTTTTATTAATTTTAAACAAAAAAAATAATTAAAAACAAGTATACTAATTATCTGATTGGTTAAACCCAATCTCTCTCCTCTTTCACGCCAAAAAAGAAGGCGCCGAAGATATGGCGGAGAAAGTTGGCGTCGCTTCATGGCGCCCCTGGGGGGCGGTATTGGCGCCGTTTAACGCCATAAAGTGATGTTTAGCGCCACTTTAACGGGAGTATACCCCTTGCCCTTATGGAACCAAACCAGCCAATGTCAAATGACTCAAATCCCGGGATTGAATTCCGTTTGCGCCTCTGCCGTCAGACCTCCGAATCCCCAATGCTTATCACGTGGACTACAATTTAATTTGGGTTTTGCAATTCTTCCATCTTTCTTTCTGTGGGTTTTTTTTTTCTCAAATGGGCCAAGCCCATTTCCTTTCATGTTATTCATGCAAACCACATCACACACAATATCAGTTTTGATTTTTTTTTCTTTCTAATATCTCATTGTAAAACAATAAGAAAACTAAGGGCTTGTTTGTTTTTTAAAAAAAACGTCTTAACATCCTCTTATATTTGATTCGCTAAGAGGTTTTAAACAATCTACCGTTTGTTTTTTACAAGCCATCAAGAGGCTATTCTTGAGTGAATGAAAAGAAACATCCATTTGTTAATTACTTGATAACCTAAAAAAGTCATGACTAGCCTGTGGTGTGAATGAAAAGGAACATCGATGGTGTTATAATGTGGTGTAATCACCCACATAGGTGATGGGGATAGCTTCATAAAAATGTGCCGAGACATAATTGAAACAGTTTGTGAATAGTAGGATTTTCTATTTCAGCTTGGAAGTTTTGACTGTGTTTAAGTTGGTAATTCTTGAGTGAAATTGTTGTTTTATGTTTAACAATTGTTCTATTGCTCTAGCACTTTGCTAGTTCTTTTTAATGAATTATTGGTAGTTAAAAAAAATGGATTGCCAACATCACTAATCTCTATGATGGTAAGTAGAGATAGATAGATGTTGAGCTTCCATCACATGATCAGAGTATTGGAGATCAACAATATATGATAAACTTGAGAAATGAAATTGCGATACAATTAATGAAAAAAATGAGTTTGAATGTTTAGATGTATTTTTTTTCTTTTTTTAATGTTTTATGTTCAGACAAGTTTATTTTTAATATAATTGTATAAGTTTAACATTTAAAAATAGTAAAACAGACGTTTATTAATATTCAGATATTTTAGAAAAAACAAACAACTTTAATGATTCAGATTTCAGATATTTGAACCGCCTTCTGATATTCAGAAGTGGTATTTAATATCATACATAAATCTCTTAAAGAAAACAAACGGGACCTTACTTTCTTTAGCCATTGTCATTGTTATCGTTTGGAGATTTAACATAAAGGCAATGTTTTCTTAGACTATGAGGATATGAATGTAATTATTTTGATGCATAATTTTAAATTATGATTGAACTTTGTAAAATTAGAATGTTGAATGTGGATCCGATTGCATTGGTCATGATTATTCAGCTATTCACTCGCTACTAAGGCTTGATATTATTTTTAAAATATACTAGCTTTAAATTAAAATAAATAGGAGAATTGCAATTTATGAGGAGAAGTAACAGGTTTATCAAAGGTAGATCTTGAATATTAATCAACAAATCATTTTTTTTTTCTGACAAAGTGAGGAGTTTGTTTATGCCCGTTTAAAAATCCTTAAACGTTGATAACGTTACGTAACTGTATGTTTTTATAGTTCTGTTTTGTAATTTTGTACGATCATTGGCGAAGCTTTACCGAAAAATTCGTGAGAGCGAAAAGTCACAGATCTTAATCATGAGGGCGGTTCTCAAATATATATATAAAAAAAAGTTAAATCACAAAAATTAACACTTCACCCAAAAGCCCATGTGTACGAGGCAACACACGCGCTTAGGATGAAGTATACTCTAGTTTTTTTTAATACAGAAAAACGATCATCATATCAAGTCATTGTTAGTCATTTCATGAATCTTGTCCAAGGTAACTCGACCATCTTTGTTTACTTCTCTTTTTTGTATCTTCTTTCTCATGATATATGAAATCATTCCATGTTATAACATCAAACAGGAAGCAGAAAAATATTTTGAACAAATGATTTTCCTTCAAATCTTTTTGTTTGAATGTCACAAATACCATTTATAATTCCTATCATATAAATGATGGTTATTCTGAACAAAGTAAAATATAAAAAGTGTGAAGTAAAAAAATAGAAAAGTAAAACAATATTGGTATATACAATTAATACATAGACTTTGCAGCAAGCCTTCGATTTCATTGCGTTAGAGGACGATGTATACAACTAACATGATTGCATTTTGCTCCATTTCTCTCTGAAAAATCGAAAAAAAAATACATTAAAATTTCTTTTATTTGATTTGAATTTATACATATAGACTAAAGTTTTATGCGTTATCATAAATTTTTGTTTGATGTATTAAACCGTTCTTTTTAGAATAATATCATGTCATAAAAAGCCATTAAAATTTGGAGTGAATAGAACATACCTAATGGAAAGAAAAGTAAGAGACCAAACACCAGTAGCAAATAATATAGCAAATAATAATGTCACAGGCTTAGTGACGAATTTTCGAAAGCGTGTATCCTCGAGTTCAGATAAAACTGATGCAACGCCAATTACGATTGCACCCGATGCGCAAGCTATAAGAAATCCCTTGGACGCGTTTTCTAATGACAAGTAACCAAAGAAAGTTGACGACAAAGAAGCTAGCCGGTTAAATCTTGAACCTGTTCATATGATCCGGACACACACGATTTTAAATTGTTAGGATAATCAATCTAATAGATGTATTACAAATATATGTTGGTAAAGACGAAGGAACCTTCATCATTGACTATATTAGTGATCTCCTCCCAGTAACTAATGACAAAAATCACAATATTTAACGCAACGATATATGGTACCGTTGACCAGAATGACACGATTTGACTGGTAGCCATTATTTGGATTTTCTTTAAATTCGCAAGACTTGTTAAAAGAAGATAGATGGTGGTAAATGTTTGATTTGTTTCGCTTTATAAGAATGGCTGTTAGGTTCTTTTCTTGATATTGATATGGATATTTTATGATTTCTTTAGGGTTGAACTTTAAAAGACAAAGGTTATGGTTATGGAATATACTTTGGTTAAGGCTTTTGCTCAGTGATCGATGAGTCTTTATAAAATCTTTGGGTTTGATTCGTTTAGATATATAATATTTTTCATTGTTTATTTTTTTATTATTTTACAAGCTTAATACGTTATATTTCTACAAAGTTGTTTTGTTTACATAAGTTCTATAAATAACCATAACAGTACATACATAATAATAACAAAAATAATAAAAGGTTTAGATATAAGACAATTAATAAGGCGTGAGGTCTTTTACTTCTTTCTTATGCTTTTATAAGAACACTCACTTATAATCATGTTTCTATAAGTATTATAAATTATACATTGCTATTATAAAGTTTATACAGAGCTATTGGTTTTTGCAAACGAGTCTGAGGACGGTACCAAATTAGTTTTTGACAGGTGGTCAAAGAACATAAGTTTGAATGGTTTGAACGAGCATAAAGAATAACTTGAAATGATGGTGTTACAAGATTAATGGGTGATTGTTGGACTAATCTTGTAATTGGTCAATACTTAGGGGTTAATTAGTAGAGTTTTATTAGTTATTTAATGAGTCATTGTTAGACTAGAATAGTGTTCGATAATTCTTTAGTTTTTGGTAATCATAGTGAGTCATTAATTGTTTTATTTTGTTTTCTAATGTAAATAGGTTATTTGTTCCTTAAATTTGATTAGTATAAATAGAGGTTGATAAAGTCTTTGTAAATTGTTCCGATTTACTAAATATTTTGAGTTGTTTATTTGTCTTGGTGATTACTGTGATATCCATTAATTGGTATCAGAGCTCGGTGAAGCTCATATGAAGAACGAAGACCGGAGGACCAAATGCTAAGTTAGAACAAGTTAAGTAGAAGAACCGAAACAACATTGATAGGATTCTCGGGTGTTCACGATCAGCAATAGCTAGGGGGTTCAATCGAAAAGAGAGACGAGAACAAACAACAGAATTGTAATCACTACATGTTTTCTTTGTGTGATCGGCATCAAAGAAAGCGGGTCCTTAATTGATCGCAAAAAATGATTGGCCGGGTTTACTCGCCATCAAGGTCAAAGGTCAAAGCTGGTAAACAGTAAGCTGTTATGTTATTGGGTTATTTCCGTCGGGTCATTTAATAAGGTAAAATGGGTTGTGTTCCAGCCCACTCCAAGTCCAAGTCATTTAAGTCCATTACGTGGGTCTGCATGTATGCACGTGGGGAAGTCTTTTAGGGTTGAGTCAGTTTCTTTGTCCGTTTCTTTTGGAGTCTGTTTAGATTTAATTTTGCTTCCGTTGTATCTATAAGACTTTGCTTATTTGGAATAATAGAATCATTCACCAAAACGAGAGTATATTGTGCTGTGATCTTTATACCATTACAAGTGGTATCAGAGCACAATACTGGGAGAATCAAAGAGAGAGTGTCGTAGTTCATCATGGCTGAAGCGAATTCCAACTTTCAAGTCCCAAGTGTACCCAAGTTTGATGGTGATTTCGAACATTGGAGCTTGCTGATGGAGACGTTGTTGCGATCCAAAGAGTACTGGATGGTCATTGATCCAGGGTATGCCGAGTTAAATGCAGAACAGAGGCTCAAGGATCTTAAGGCTAAAAATTATTTGTTTCAGTCCATTGACAAACAAATATTGAAGACCATAACGAAGAAGGATACCGCAAAGCAGATTTGGGAAGCCATGAAGACGAAATATCAAGGGAATACACGTGTCAAGAGGGCCCAATTACAGAGGCTACGGAGAGAGTTCGAGCTTCTCGAAATGAAGGACGGAGAGGGCGTAACTGATTACTTTGGTAGGGTGTTAACAGTGGCGAATGAAATGCGAAATTTCGGTGAGGAGTTGAATGAAGTTAAGATAGTGGAGAAGATTCTTCGATCCCTCACCGAAAACTTCAATTTCGTGGTGTGTACTATCGAAGAATCGAAGGATACCGACACGCTAACAGTAGATGAACTTCAAAGTTCACTCTTGGTACATGAACAAAAAGTCAAGGGAAAGAGCATTGCTGCTGAAGATCAAGTGCTCAAAGTGGAGACAGATATGAATGGAGGATTTAATAGAGGACGTGGTCGAGGCTCGTTTAGAGGCCGAGGCCGAGGTCGAGGAAGAGGACGAGGAAGTTTTGATAAATCTGTAGTCGAGTGTTACCGATGCCACCAGATGGGACACTTCGCCTATGAATGTCCCAAGAGTGAACGCACGGTGAATTATGCCGAATTTGACGAAGGAGAAGATTTGTTGCTTATGACACATGCAGATTTGCACAAGGAACCGAAGAAAGGGATATGGTTCTTGGACTCCGCTTGCTCGAACCACATGACGGGATGTAAAGACTGGTTTATTAATTTGGATGAGAGCTTCAAGCATACCATTAAGTTGGGAAATGACTTACGCTTAACAGTGATGGGCCTTGGGGATGTTCGAATGGAGGTAGAAGGTGTAACCCAAATTATCACAAGAGTTTACTATGTGCCAGATCTTACCTCTAGTCTGTTAAGTATTGGACAACTGCAGGAGAAGGGATTGACGATAATAATCAAGCACGGGACGTGTAAGGTATTCCATCCAAATAGAGGATTGATTGCGACATCAACTATGACCAGAAATCGCATGTTTTTGGTAAACGCCACTGCTAAAGGAACACGAATCAACTGCTTGAAGGTGGAGGAGGATAGTACATCTAGTTTGTGGCATAGGCGTTTTGGTCACGTGAATAACAAGTCCATACGAACCATGCAATATCGCCAACTGGTGAAAGGGTTACCCAAGGTCGTTGATCAACATGTGGTGTGTGAAGTGTGTAATAAAGGCAAGCAACAACGAGATCCTATGTCACGTAAGAGCTCTTGGAAGGCTACAAGTAAACTGGAACTACTTCACGTAGACTTATGTGGACCTATTGAGCCCATCTCTCAGAGTGGTAAAAGGTACGTGTTCTCAATTATTGATGATTTTTCACGAAAAGGATGGGTGTTTTTCTTGGCAAACAAAAGTGATAGTTTTGAAACATTCAAGCGATTCAAAGTCCAGGTTGAAAATGAAGCAAATACTAAAATAAAATCTTTAAGAAGTGATAGGGGTGGGGAGTTTACATCAAAGGCTTTCAATGATTTCTGTGAACTGAATGGTATTAAGAGGCAGTTGACTACTGCATACACACCCCAACAAAACGGGGTGGCAGAACGGAGAAACAAGACGATAATGAATATGGTTCGATGTTTGTTGCTTGAAAAGGGTTTGCCAAAATGGTTGTGGACAGAAGCCACTAGTTGGGCTTGCTTTATACTGAACAGGTGTGTTACAACTTCACTGCAAGATCAAGTACCAGAACAGGTATGGTCTGGCCATACTCCAAACGTGGATTATTTTAGAGTTTTTGGATCCATTGGGTATGTACATGTGCCAACACAGTTAAGAAGTAAACTTGATGACAAAAGTCAGACATGCATTTTCTTAGGCATTAGTTTGGAGTCGAAGGCATATCGACTCTATGACCCGGTGAAAGAAAAGATAATTATCAGCAAAGATGTCGTTTTTGATGAAGACAAAAGGTGGGAGTGGACTGAAGAAAAGTTAGGTTCACATAAGTTGGTGATACCGGATGATGAGGAACAGTCAGATGTCATTGTAGAAGATGCTGCAAATACAGAGAACCAAGCTGAAAACAACTCCCCCGTAACAGCGCAAAACTCCCCTCCATCAACCAGTTCGAGTACACAAAGCGAAGAGAGTAACAGTGGTAGTCATCAAGGCGCTGAGACTCATGATACTCTAGCTTCAAGTATCAAAACGCGACGTAAAACAGTCACACCTGCATGGATGAGGGATTACCGAAGTGGGGAAGGTCTCTCAGATGAGGATGAGGTCGCTATGGCAATGTTTAGCTCGTCTGAGGACCCCACTTGTTATGAGGAAGCGTGTAAAGAAGAGAAGTGGCGAGTTGCAATGCAAAGTGAGCTGAAATCCATAGAGAAAAATGGAACTTGGGAGCTCACAAATCCTCCATACGGTGTAAAACCCATTGGGGTTAAGTGGGTTTTCAAAACAAAACTAAATGAAAAGGGAGAGGTAGATAAGTATAAAGCTAGATTGGTGGTTAAAGGTTATGCACAAAAACATGGAGTTGATTATGAGGAGGTCTATGCTCCGGTAGCAAAGTGGGATACTATTCGTACGGTATTGTCGATTGCAGCACAAAGACGGTGGGTGGTATATCAGCTCGACGTAAAAACGGCTTTCTTATATGGGGACTTGAAGGAAACCGTGTATATTACTCAACCTCCGGGGTTCGAAATTAAAGGCGAAGAGCATAAAGTCTACCGGTTAAAGAAGGCGTTATATGGGTTGAAGCAAGCATCTCGCGCTTGGTTCAAAAAGCTTGAAGGGTATTTTTTACAAGAAGGATTCACGAGAAGTAGTTATGATCATACCCTATTTATTAAGAAAGATTCAGAAAAAATAGGTATTGTGAGTGTATACGTGGATGATTTGATATACACAAGCAATGATCCACAATTTTGTCATGAATTTAAAGCATCCATGAAGGCACGGTTCGAGATGACAGACCTTGGGAAGATGAGGTACTTTTTTGGTGTTGAAGTTAAACAAAATGAGGATGGAATTGGTATAATGCAGAAAAAGTATGCTGTAGATGTACTAAAAAGGTTTGGTCTATGGGATGGCAATAAAGTAAAGAACCCTATAGTGCCTGGTTTGGCAATAACAAAGACAAGCCATGATGGTAGGGCCAATGAGGTACTTTATAGGCAAATTGTTGGTAGTCTCATGTACCTTACAGTTACAAGACCCGACCTACAATATTCAGTCAACTTTATTTCTAGATTCATGTCAGATCCACGTGAAGATCATATGTCGATCGCCAAAAGGATTTTGAGGTATGTGAAAGGAACTTATGATTTTGGTATATTCTATGAAAAGGGGGGAAACAGAGAAGCAAAACTTTATACAGATAGCGATTATGCACGTGATCTAGACGACCGAAAATGTACTTCTGGGTATGTATGTCTATTAAGCAATGCCGCTATATGTTGGAGCTCGAGAAAACAGGAGGTGGTTTCGTTATCATCGACGGAGGCGGAATATATAGCGACGACGACATGTGCTTGTCATGGTGTGTGGTTGAAGGGCCTTTTGGAGGAACTGGGTGGAAGAAGTTTTAGTCATTTAAGGATTTTATGTGATAACTGTTCTGCCATTAAGCTTGCGAAGAATCCCATTGTGAACAGACGCACCAAACACATAGATGTGCGTTTCCATTATATACGAGATTTGGTGGATCAAGGGAAGGTTAAGCTTGATTATTGCCCTACAGAGGAACAAATAGCAGATGTTATGACCAAACCAGTGAAGTTGGAGATTTTTGAAAAGATGAGAGGGATGCTTGGAGTGAAACAGATGAAGGTTTAAGCTGAAGGGTAAACCCACTTTCAGCTTAAGGGAAGGTTTTGTTATGTTATTGGGTTATTTCCGTCGGGTCATTTAATAAGGTAAAATGGGTTGTGTTCCAGCCCACTCCAAGTCCAAGTCATTTAAGTCCATTACGTGGGTCTGCATGTATGCACGTGGGGAAGTCTTTTAGGGTTGAGTCAGTTTCTTTGTCCGTTTCTTTTGGAGTCTGTTTAGATTTAATTTTGCTTCCGTTGTATCTATAAGACTTTGCTTATTTGGAATAATAGAATCATTCACCAAAACGAGAGTATATTGTGCTGTGATCTTTATACCATTACATAAGCAACTAATTTTGGTTTGAGTTTGCAATTAGAAGAAGAAAAATGCAACGATCAAGAAGCAGGCTTAAAGCGGTGTTCTTTGTTATCAGAACTTGATATATATCAACCGCGTGTTGCCACGGTTAATAGAACAAACGTATAATAGTTTTGTTTATTAAGTTAAATGTTGGGTTTTTTTAATTAATTATAAGTAGATATAATCGAATTGTTATAATGAAAGTAGCTAGGCGACGTAGAAGCAGGTATTGTTATAGGTTTTAAGGCATACAAACGTTTTTTTAGAGGCGTAAATAAAGATATATTTTTTTTTTGGTGAATGGGTTTTATAAACTAAAGGCTGTGGATAACAACCTGGACACAATAACTAACTAATCTTCTATGGGGTTGGTGTTTTGTGTAAGGAGGTAAAAGAACTTAAGGAAATGATAGGTAATAAAAGGAGCAAAATATAATTGGACTTCAAATCTGACGTATGAATGTCTTCATGAATGTTGGACATGATTATTAAACATACTTTTGTATATGACGGAGAGGTAAACTTTTTATATATATAGCAACATGATGTTGGAAGGCATTTTTTTTCTGATTAATGATTTAACCAAGTTGTTAAAGGTGTGAAAAGAAAATGTCACAAAATATCCAAATCTAAAGCTTGACCTGTAGAAAAGAAATAATACAAATAAAGATAGAACATTCTAATTAAATTCATGGTTTTGTTGTAGGTTTAAAATAGAGGTTATGATAATTGTGTTGGTCAAATCGATGACCATTGCAGGGGCTACCATTACAATGTATTTACTCGATCATCTTCAATTTCCTGAAGAAGAAAAGTCATTATTAGGTGAGAAAACTTCTCTAGCCTAACTTGTAATTGTAACCCTATTTGTTTTCTTTAAGACCTTGTATAATAAGAGTTGATAGGTTCCTTGTAAATTATTTTAGTTTATTACATATTTTGGATTCTTTATTCTGATGATTAGTGTGATATTTATTATACTACGACTATACTTTTTTTTTATAAATTTAGTTAGTTTTCTAATTTAATATATTTTGTGTTAGATATTTGATAAACACTTGATTATGAAAATTTAAGGCAAAAATATAAAATGATGTAATGAGTACTAGTTATCAAACCAAAAAATAATTAATATCAGCTTCAACCGCAATATTCATCCAATCGTTATATTTTCACATCATGTATAAATAAAATCACACGTTAAAATTTGAAACAACATACATATATAATAAAATTAAAACAAAAGAAAATCAAGGAATTAAATAAGTAATACATTCAAACATAATCACAATCACAAAGCCTATTTATCGACACGGTGATCGATCATCCCCCATTAATTACCCGTAAAGCGCTGCTACGTATACGAGTTGAGTCGCCGAAAGAATTATGGTGAACGCCTCCATCGTTTTCTGCATGAGAATTACCGTATAAAACATATATATATTAAACAACATTATTTAACTTAATTACATTTAATTGATCATCACATTTAATTAATTTTCTATTATTAATCAACTCACCAAGCGGGCATTTCTTCCTTCCAGCTCGATTTCCTTCCATGCAAACCTGCATTAAATAATCACACGTACACACTTTACATATAATAATTAAAATTTTAATAAGTAATAAACAAACATCGAGCTTTATATATAGAGTCGGAGTGAGCCGGGCTCAAACTTGAACTCTCTTTATTAATTAAACGAGGCAAGTTCGGGCTCGACCCGACTCATTTTCACCCGTATAAAACAAACTAAAGCAGGCAGGAATAATCAAATATCATTCAATTCATACCCCATGGCAAGGACGGTAAGAGCCCATGCAATTAGAGCAGATGATACTGCTGCAGGCCTGCTACTCGAATCCCAAGCACGATAATGGTCGAATCCGGCTAACACCGATGCAATACCAACCACCCCCGCGATCAATGTAAACGTCACAAAGAATCCCGTGGCCGCATTCCCCATCGGAAAGTAAATAGGTGAAAAATGAGCCGGTAAATGAAACTCTGGACCTGCTCTCATGATACCAAATACATATATATTAGTAATCTATACGTACAATATATATATATATAAATATTTATGCATGCATGCATGTTAAATATTATATATTATTACCGATGATGAAACCATGGTCAATGGCACGATTCATTGCCCAGCCACCGATGCCTAGAAGAATGGCATACATACAGAAGTTCAACACCATAAGGAGTGACGCTACCGATTTCATTTGGCCGCTAGCTGCCATTTTGAATATTAATTTGGTGAGCAAAGATAAGGATTAAGGAGTGTAATTAATTGGTGTGGTTTATGTTTGAGGTTAGTTGGTTAATTAAGGGGTGATGGATCAGTGTTCTTATAGATCACATTTGTTCATTTAAGAATGTTTTTTTTTTCTTCTTTTTTTTTGGTTCTTTGCTTGTGAAGGATATATGCTTGTGGCAGAGGGTTTTGTCGGGTTGTAAAGGTGATGGTATATTCTTTGGTTAAGGCTTTTGCTCAAACATTCTTTGTATAAAATTAAATCTGTCGATCTACAATGATTACAAGAGTTTAAAAGGTAAGTAAAAACATGTAATTAAAGATTTATAAGTATCAAACCAAGGGTAACGTTAGTGTACGTACTTATGGATTTTTTCAGTTTAATTTAGACGGTTTAGAATTTTGTTTTTGTACTTTTAGTTTTTCTTGTGGACATTCGGACATAATTTTTCTTAAAAGCTGATCTTCATAATATTGAAAAATATATACTATTTTATAATAAAAAATAATATATTTTTTGACCAACTCAATTTTTAATAAACTTTATATCAAAATGTTAAATAAATATACAAAACTATGTATTTATAGGTTTTGGAAAAGTAAAAATGACAACTTATTACAGAAAAATTAATTTATATGTCATAATAATTTTTTTTTGAAAATTAAAGGTAAAAGAAATTCATATCTGTTACTATGATCAACTAGTGGATCGCCGGTAAACAAAAATAGTTTGAAAAATAACACCTACAAACTATTGTGAAATCTCAATTCGCAAAACACCAAAAACTTCTGTTATTATTCACATGGAGGTTTATGGTTTCATCAGTCATCTTGTAGAAATTTAATTAGATAATCATACTAATATCAAGCCAAATAAACCAACTCCCTCCCAACCTAGGGCACCATAAATGCAAAAACTTTGTTCATTGAGTTTGCACTTATAATGACGTTTAAGCATGGTCATTTGGCCTAATAGTATTGGTGATGAGGAGAAGACTCAGGACTGAAACGTTATGAGTTCAATCGTTGAGCCTGACATGTTTTCCTTCCGATCGCTTGCGGAGATGGTTTTCCTAAGAAATTTGCTCAACTGGTGTAAATATTTTTTAGTTGAACGTTAAAAAAAGACATTTAAATTTATATACTATATGAAATGTCATGGTGCATTATGTACCCCTACAATTAATAGCATTTGGGCCAATGTACGTAGGACTAGTTCCACTTGGTAGAGATGTTTTGTCTCTTAGTTGGAAGTTTAAGGTTCAAATCTTGACATTGAGAGTTTTATTGTAATAATTGAGGTAATCTAGAAGTAGTGTAATTTGTCGCTAAAAAAGTTAATAGCATATGAAACTTTTACTAACCATGCAAATATGTAAAAAATTATAAGAATGTAACAACATTAAATTTATGAAAGGTATAAAATATTATTAAAAATTCATGTTTTTAAACGTGTCCAACTAATCTATCTGTTATAGTATATTGATAAGAACTTGTAGTGTAGTGGTTATCATGTTTGTCTTAAACACTTTAGACTCTATTTCGATTATGTCATGTTCGTGACATATGTTATTTTTCTAATCATTGTTGACGGTCTTAATTGAGGTATATCAACTGATGTTTTTGTCCACGATAGTACCAAATATTAGTGTCAGTCGAGAGATGGTGAATCCTTGATAGAGTTGAGCCGAAATATAAGAATTGAGAAAAACACCTATTATAAACAGAACCAATTGGGCGAGATCCGATGAGTATTCTCAGAGTTGTTCCTTAACAACAGCCAATGACTAAGCTCGAGAACCACAAAACAACACCTAGAGTAAGTTGGACGATCGGACATGCAAAAGGTATCAACGTTTTAAGGTGTCACAGGAAGGAATGGGTCTTGTAACAATCATTCGCCATGAGAATCAGTTTGTGTATTTGAGATGGAGAAGAAGAAGTATAGAGTATAGAGAGTATGAGAATTTAGAAAGAGAAAGTATCTCAAATGTGTTTCTATTTATATATTTGAAGATTAGGGTTTTCACACAATGTGTGATGTCAAACACGTAACACGTGAGTGTGTGGATATTCTAGAAAGGGTCATGCTCCTTTCATGTTGGAATCCAATTTGTTAATAGATCATACCACTAACAACCAAACCTTCAAATTTTAAGTTTCCACTCAGATAATTACAGGGGCTCTACTACGAATGCTCGATGTAAAAAGTAAGAAAAAATTTGGTGCTAAACAGATTGTTAAAAACGAGGGGCACCAAATATGTTAGGGCCCAAAAGATAGAAGCAATTTCTTTACAACTCAAATAACCGGTTCCAATCCCTTAACTGCTATCATGTGAGACTGTGAGAACAAGAGCAAGAGTTGGAGGCCACGGACACCGATACAGTTCCCAAACGGTAACTTATAACTTCCACACATTCTTCTTCCAGATTGTTTGCCCTAATCTTCACTCTTAGTTTTCTTTTACTTCCTGTAAACGGGCTATATATATTAACATGTTGGCACTAGTCAGTTCGACTAAGGTTAAGACGTTTATACTTTATATGATCCATGAATTACTGATCTCTTATCAGTTTTACATCTGAAAAATGCTGAAATAGTAGGTGTGAGTCTGACATCGCAATATGTAGTAATTATCCGTAACTCCCAATCGAATGTGCAATGATTAGGAAATTCAAAGTTTCACAAACACCATTCCATGTCTCTTCTGTATTCTTACACAAGAAGGTTACGAGTTCTGTCAACCAAAGTACTCTTTCATACATTCCCATCACATGGGATCACCCCCAAAACCAGAAAGAGCATGAGACCCTTGTCTTTCCAAACAAATTCTCCTACCCAGATGTACGTTCTTGCACTAAGATGATTCAAGGTTATGTGAGGAACAATCGTCCGGATGACGCCTTGAAGCTGTTCGATGAAATGCCTGTTCGAGATGCAGTTATGTGGAATTCAATGATTAAAGGCTGTTTTGATTGTGGGAAGCTGGAGATGGCTTTTAAGCTGTTTGATGAAATGCCTGAAAGAAATGTGGTTTCTTGGACAACAATGGTAAGTGGGTTGTTGATGCATGGGAGGACGGAGGTTGCTGAGAAGTTGTTTATGGAGATGCCATTGAAGGACGAGGCGGCCTGGAATTCGATGATTTATGGATATTTTGTTAATGGAAAAGTGGAAGAAGCTGTGAGATTGTTTCACAAGATGCCGAGTAGGAGTGTGATTTCTTGGACCTCAATGATTAGTGGACTTGATCAGACCGGAAATAGTGATGAAGCGTTATTTATTTTCAAGCAGATGTTGTTTTCTGGTGTTCGGCCTACTTCAATGACATTTTCATCTGTACTAACAGCTTGTGCAAATGTAAAAGATTTACATTTAGGTCTCAAGATTCATGGCCATGTAGTGAAGCTTGGTTACCTCTCAGACACGTATATAACGGCTCCCTTAATTACATTCTATGCACATTGCAAGGATATTAATAGTTGTTGCAAAGTCTTTTATGAAAAGGCGCACATTTCTGTGGTAGTGTGGACTTCTCTCTTATCTGGATACAATTTAAATTGCAAACATGAGACTGCATTAAAAATATTTTCTGATATGTTTAGATCCAATGTTCTTCCTAATCAATCTTCATTTACCACTGCCTTAAATTCATGTTGTGAATTGGAGGCTTTGGATAGAGGGAAAGAAATTAATGGAGCAGCCGTCAAAATAGGACTTGAAACCGATGTTTTTGTAGGTAACTCCCTAATTGTATTGTATACCAAATGTGGGAATATAAAAGATGGGTTGTCCATATTCAAAGTAATAGCTGAAAAGAACATTGTTTCATGGAATTCAATGGTTGTTGGGTGTGCTCAACACGGTTATGGAAAGTGGGCTTTAGTCCTTTTCAACCAAATGATACGCTACAAGGTTCCCCTTGATGATATAACCTTTACCGGGCTACTATCTGCATGTAGTCGTTCCGGGATGTTAAACAAAGCAAGATGCATTTTTTATTTCTTATTAAATCATAAATCTGTGAAAGTGAATCTTGAGCACTATGCATGCATGGTTGATATTTTGGGGCGTAGTGGAAAGTTGAATGAAGCTGTAGAGTTGGTTAAAAACATGCCAATGGAACCAAATACATATATTTTGCTAGCTTTGCTGAGTGCGTGTAAGATGCATTCAAATTTAAAATTGGCTGAAACAGCTGCGGAAGCCATTTTCAACATAGATCCAAATTGCAGTGCTGCTTATACACTCTTATCTAATCTATATGCTTTTGCTGGTAGATGGAATGATGTTTCAAGAATTCGTGGGGTGATGAAAAACAAAGGGATTGTTAAAGAACCGGGACTCAGTTGGGTCAATTTGAAGGGATCAAGGCATGAATTTCTTTCTGGGGATAAATCTCACCCTATGACAACTGAAATATATGAAAAACTTGAGTGGATAGGAGAAAAACTGAAGGAATTTGGTTATATTCCTGATCAAATGTTTGCTTTACATGATGTTGAAGATGAACAAAAGGAAACAGTACTATTGTATCATAGTGAGAGGCTTGCTATTTGTTTTGCATTAATTTGCAGTGCTGAAGGGAGTACTATAACAGTGATGAAGAATCTTCGTGTATGTGGAGATTGTCATTCTGTTATTAAACTTATAGCGAAAATTGTTGAGCGTGAGATTGTTGTAAGAGATTGTAGCCGGTTTCACCACTTTAAAGATGGATTTTGTTCTTGTGGTGATTATTGGTAATATCAGTTCATGTAGCTTAGCAAGATTTAGTGTGATGAAATCTTGAGTTCTGCAGTGTGATGGTTACCACTCAGCAGCTGTTGGTGATTCAGAATATCTTATAATTTCTCCCTTGTGAGTTGTGATCTTCATGTAAGATGTTTAATTATTCTTTAGTATTCCGAACAGGGTTTACTTTACTTTTCAGAAAATATATGGTATAGAGTTAGTAGTAGACTAGTAGGGTTTACTTTGCTTTTTCTGCATCTCAGCCCGTGTATTATAACCTTATCTATGTATTCTCCTTTCAGTCAATGGAATGGATTTGACTTACAATCCTTATTTCACATGATCAAGATACATCAGGAGTCAAGATCCTTATGCAGTTCATGATTTTGGAGTTAAATATCATAGAGAATGAGAGGGAATATTTGTATGTATATGTTATAGGAAAAGATACAATGGTTATGAGAATTTGTATCTTTTAAAAGGGTGCAAGTCTCTACTTAATTATCAGAATTTGTATCTTTTTATTGTGTTCTAAAAATACTGTTTCCGCAATCTGTGACCTTCAAGAAAGTGAGTAATTGTAGAAATTTAGCCCCATTAATGTTCAATTATAATATTCCAATAATCCTGAATTTCTTCATAAGCTGTTCCTTCAAAATGGACAGACTGGCAAATAATTTGATAAAATTATGTATCAAGAAAATCATTAAAACAGGTAAATATACATACCATACATACACACACATATGCATGTATAATTTTTTGTTTTTTGTGAATATATCAGATCTTGAAGCTTGTCGCTTGAGGATACACAAAACTTTATTCTTAATGGCATATTACGTGCACAAAGCTGTTTTAGAGGTCACAAAGCTCTTCATTTGCAGATGGAGATTTCAGACTTTAAGCATGCATTTTTATTGATCTATTCCAAAATTTGATTATATATCAACAAATGGTAATCTGGTGATTACATTTTCACTATTTTATGCAGTTCTTGGGTAAAAAGATACGAAGGAGCAGCTGTGCCTATACAAAAGCGGATTAAGGTAAGAATCAAGGAAAAGTTCAAAAAACTGTGATACAAGCAGGTAATTTTTATTTAGTTTTTTATTTTTATTTTTTATAAATATGCTGCTTCGTAAGAACTAAAAAAAATAGAGGTAACAAATGTGCGTCGAGCAAGATATAAGTGATTGCTCCGGTCAAGGTTCATGTCCATCTATTCAACTTACAGTCATTAGCAACAACATAAGAACTTAGTTGACCGACATATTGTAAAATGAAAAACCCCATTATTCAGGGTTGGCAATTGCAGAAACACACCAAAGAGTTTGTAGCCTAGCGGTATTAAGGTGCGTAGAAAACAGGGTTAGGAAAGCTGTACCTCCCCAAGTGGTTGAGGTTTCAAGACCTCAAGTCCTATGGTGGACAAAAGGTGTAGATTTAGGAGTAGCATTAGAGGGTGTGTGACGAAGCGAGGGTCTCTCTGGGAGCAGCCCTTTTATCCTTTGGGGTAGAGGTAAGGTGTGCCTTCATCCCACCCTCTGTTCATCAGAGGGTGTGTGAGTTAGCCTTTCTAAAAAAGTTACACTGTTGCAGAAAAAATATAAAAAAGAAAAAACACAAAAAAGGCATTGGTTCTGATAACTTGGTAGAAATCCTAATGAAGGCCTTGGTGGTAATTAACATTAGTCGGCCTTGAGTATGAAGTTTCTAGAACTTGATTTTTAAAGAAGCTGGCATGGTGTGAAAGTCTTGACTACTTTTGATTAGGGTTTATTAAAATAAGAACTGTTCTAATAATTTTTTAGGGAACTGTTTAGTATACAACAAAACACTACTAAAATATTGACCCATTAACATAATCGTGACCCTAAGTGACCCTAAGAAGTCTGGGCATCAAAAGGGACGACTTCAAACGCTTGTTTGCAGTGGAACTAGCCAAAACGGATAGAATGCCGAGATCACAGTTAATGTTGTTTAATGAAATATTAAGTTGAAGTTGTCATATCAGTTAAGCTATAGACTATCTAAGTATCTATCAGAAAGTATGTTTTCTTTTCATTCCAACCACCATATTTGTTGATATAATTAGATCATGTTGACTCTTTATGACTTATGATATCACATTCTTAGTGGACCTTACTAGTCACTACCTTAGGGTTTGTGTTAAGAATGTCATTTAAAAGATTTAACTTTCCAAAGCACACAAAGGGTGCTCTTTTTCCAACCGTCCAATATGCAATCCTTGTTGAAAAACATCAGTTTGGGACAGATCAGAAGTTCAAAACATGATTTCTCATTCCATAGTGTAAGTGGTGGGTGAGTTTGATATGATGATTAGTACAAGATAAGGATCATTGAGGTGGATGTTGCTAACTTGCACCATGACCACATAATTGCTCAGAGTGGCTAATGACTTGGTTTATATTTGATTTGGCCCCATGGTTATCATTCCCAGAAATGAGATTCTATTAACTTTTTAATGTCAGTCAACCAATTAGGGGTGTAAATGAGCTCGAGGAGCTTGATATGATCATTAGTACAAGATAAGGATCATTGAGGTGGATGTTGCTAACTTGCACCATGATCACATAATTGTGCAGAGTGGCTAATGACTTGGTTTATATTTGATTTGACCCCATTGTTTCCATTCCCAGAATTGAGATTATATTAGCTTTTTAATGTCGATCAACCAACTAGGGGTTAAACGATTTCGAAGAGCTTAGCTTGTTTAACTTGAGGGAGTTTGAGCTCAAGATTGGCTCGTTTCGAGCTTTATGGCTAAAGTACTAGCTTTAGTTTTACAAGTTTGATTTCAGCTCAAACTCAACTTGCTTATTATCTATTTTATTAATAATTTTTTTATGTATAATCATAATTATATGTATTAATACATTATATTTTATCATAATTATATATATAATAATATTTGTAATACATATTGTATTTATATAAATAATAGCTTTGTTTAGGCTCGCATGCCTAGGCCATTGGTGGGCTCGGTCATGAGGAGGACACTAAGGAGGAGGGCTGAAAATTTTAGGCCCGTATCCTGTTTCTTTTCCACGAAGTTACTAACACTAATTCTCAACTGTATATACCCTGCTTTGTAATTGTAATCTTTGTACTGTGACCTAATAAGAAAAACCCTAGTTGCAGCCCGTGGACGTAGATCACACCCCGAACGAACCACATTATATTGTCGTGTTTTCCTTTCTTCTTTCTATTTTCTATTTTCTATTTTCTACATGACAATCGTTTGTGCATGTGTTGTAGATTCGTTTCCGTGTGCCGCTTGAATTCTGAACATATGAATCTTGTGCTTGTTTATTAAATGAGCTCCATCTTAGGGTCGACCTCGTTTAAGGGCCTGTTTGATTTCTTCTGACCCGGTCTGGCCAATGTTGATGGTTAGTGGTGGTCAGCTTGTTTGTTTTCCTCGTTTAACCTCCTGACTCGGTCCAAACTCCAAACTACTGACCCATGCCCATTTTTTTGCTGACCCAGTCATCTTTTCTAAACCTTCTGATTGAGTCATCCATTCCAAAAGAACAATAAATAAACAGGGCCTAAGCTTGGCTTGAGTTGAGCTTTTAGCAAGGTGATCTCGAGTGGTACATCTACAACCAACTATATTGTTATTGTGAGTTTGTGTCTAAGAATTCTTGAATTTTGGTATGTGTAAATGATGTACTATGATATTTTGGTATATCATTATGGAAACCCTTGCAGTCTCTTCCAAGTGATTATGATATAGGATAAATAATGTTATTTTCAAGCTAAAAGATATAGGAGATGTCATACTGTCCACTACATTATGTATGGTGATATCAAACTAACTGTGCTCCTTTAGGAGAAAAGGAAGAAAAGATAACTTGAGAGATACGTGCCAAGTGGATAGCGGAAAGTACTCTTTTGTCATGTAATATAACTTCGTGACGTCTTATTAGTGGCATACACTTCAAATATAGTGATTCATCATCATTCATGTAACACAAATATGGTTGATCAGAGAGTCTCCAAACCTACTGATTTTTCAAAACAAATGTGACAGTTATGAAGTCAAAGAACAACTTATTTTACACTTAAAAGAAGGCGGGAAGGCATAATATTTTTTTTCGTGAACTTGAGTATGGTGTTTTAAGTGTGGTTTATGAGCTCATAGGTACACTGCCTTCCACCAATGTAAGTGCATTCTTGACTAGACAGGTATGATAAACCTACTCACATTTACATTTACATTCCGTAAAATAGCTTGTTTTACACATTCCTGCAACTCTAAAGAGTATGAACTCATATCTGCTTTCAGGGTCACATTTGCATAATGTAGGCAGGCATCCATCTGGTCCCACTGTTTTGGTTTCACTTTAAAGTCAGTCCTCCTGCATATGATTTCTTGGACTAGATCAGATGCCACTATTTTTCTTGTAATTCAACCGGGCTTTGCATTATAAGATTGAGTTCATGCACATGCTAAGGTAGATATGATGCGGGTGGGGGTCAAATTATACGCGTATGGTTTGGTGCACATGCACAGAAGATTAGACATCATGGCACCTTTAGCTGCACATGTGATGTTATGTCAAAATCTTAATCAACTACTTGTTGTCTCTATACATACATTATGTTCTAATGCTCACATGTACATGAGGATTTACATTATTGAGATTTGATAGTCCTATAGAGATGAGATGGGACCCTTGGGGGATTGCTTTCCAGTTTCAAGATTGTGTCCAGAAACTCATTGAAGCCCCATCATTGGTTTTTCTTAAATGGATCTAGTTAGTGGTGAAAAGCTTATATTGGTGAAAAGCTTTTATAATTAGTGGTGCAAAAGCTTAAGAGGAAAGATTTTATTTTAAATTTGGAGCAAGATTCCCTTTTCATAATTAGTGGTGAAAAGGTTATACTGGCAATAACTTTCTGACTGACCCACATCTAATCTATCAAGAAATTGGAAATTTTGGTCAAAAAGTCTATCATTTGGTTGATATATGTTTAAGAGTGACTACTATTCATGGATCATTTGGCATGATTTATATCTCAGGCCAGATTATGTGGCCAAATGTCCTTTATACCATTACACATTAGGGCATGTTCTTTTATGTGTTATGTATTGTGCGGTATCCAAAGATATTAAAAGTGGGAGGCCTTGGGTTCAAGTCTCACATGTAATAAAAAACGGAGGTTTCACGTTGGGTCAGGGTTTTTTTTCACCTATGATGAGTTTTCTCTTTATGGGAAATGGAGATAATCAGATGGTGTCCGGGGCCCTTCAATGATCTAAATTTATCGGTAAAGAAAACATGTTTCTTAGTGATACCAGTTTATTGAACATTGTTAAGAGTGACACCATTATTGCTTTTCAATGAGACATTTGTTTCATCTCTTTCTTGATTTATGTACTATTTTTGTTTGTTCTGAAACATCAAATTAAGAATAACTGCTGTTATATGATTCTTTGTTACAAGGAAAAAAAAACAATATTTTCTATAAATATTTAACAAAGTTTACACGGAATCATATCTCAACACTCGTAGTTTAACAAATTTTCATTGTAATTAAAGAAATGGAGTCACTTGGGCTACCTGGACCTGGTCATAAAAGTCAAAGATGATTTAAAGACCATGCAGGTTAGGAGTATTTTAAAGGACCCAAAATGAAGTTTGCCGTTAAATAAATAGAGAAAAAGAGAAAAATCTTGAACATTTATTGAATTTATTCCCACAAATCCATTATACAGGCTTTAAAGGAATATTCCTAGTGCGAAACTAATCAAATATTACTTTTTTCCCCATGTCAATGGACCATCTAATCATCAATGCCATAAATTCTCCATTGGTGGTGGATTTGGAGTTTGCAACAAAATACTACATTTTTTTTCTTGAAAAAAGCAAGGTTACATTCTTGGTTTAAACATGTTTCTTATAATCAAGAAATTATAATAGGCAATGTAAGGTATATGTAATAGTTGATGAATGTGAGTCAAAATTTGTTTTAAGTAGTTTCTAACGTGATAGTGAGTATGTCAACACAGTCGCACAGGGCGTCTCCAAAATTTCGGGTGTCCTGGGTGAGTTTAAAAATATGTCTATATAATTTTTTTAAAAAATAAATTGACGATAATTTTTATGAAAATGTGTCACATCTCTTATGATTTATTGAACTTAATGGACTTGTGATTTTTTACGTAATTGCTCATTTAATTACTTTAAATATGATTTCGAACTTAAAAAATCAAAATAAATCTTAAAGTACATATGATATGTAATGAAGAATTTTATTTTCTTATGTCCCTTTAAAACATATGCTATGTGTGGTCGTCCACCTTGCAGACTCTTAAAGACACCCCTGTATTGACATTAAAGATGTTTTGCTGATATATATTTAATATAAATTTAGTTTCAAATACTTACTTATTAGAACATAAATACTCATTTTATTTTTTAAACATTAAAAAATAATCTTAATAATAATTATGCTATTAACATTATTAAGATGATAAGAATAGTGACCGTACGTCTTTGGTCCACGTGACAGTCTTAGGTGGTTGTTACGTGACAACTTAATATATATATTTTTTGTTTTCATCATATCCAAGTGCAAACCTTGGCATTGCTGTAGAATTGGTGAAATTAAAAAATAAAAAAAAACTGTCGTTCAAAAAAAAATATTTAGCATAAAAGTTGGTGTTGTAATGAGTACAGTCGTGTGTAAGATAACATTTAGATCCTAGGCTCGATAATTTGAGCGTTTGTCTTAAAATCTTAACGTAGTTATACAATGTTTTTTGAATTTTCATTTGTTTATGGTGCGCTATATAAATGCAATTATTTTGTGTATTAATGTTAGCCTCACGACAAGTCGACAACACACCAATAGTAAATATAGTTTTAAAGATTAAATTAGAAATAAAATTTAAAAATTTCAATATTATCCTTAAGATCTCTCATGATGATTAGAGCGAAGACACACAACCTAAAACCTATAATGCACACAAATAAGACTTACCAAGAAAATCAAATTAAAAGGGACATTGTTTGAAAGGGTTAGTCGTATTTTAAAAAGTTATGTCGGAGAACGTTTCGTCCCCTAGGCCGATGAACATTGTTTTACGCGTCTTGGGTTCGCTATTCAGAAATGGTTGGTAGCGTAGCTTATAGTCCGTCTTCCTTGTTTGGTAGCTTGAAGTCACGTGTGTTTGTAACTATATGTTTTTATTGTTAATGAAATCACATTTAATTTGATTACTAAGAAGCATAGTTTTAGAATAAATTCTACAATCTCGTTGAATTAACATTCTTGAAATCCAATCCAAAGACTCGGTATACATTTCTTATATATAACACAATAACAATTTGATTAGCTAAGGTTTAATTTCACATGACAATTCCTAGCTAAGGTGTAAAATAACTCGCAAGTTTATAACAATTCATAACATAAACAATTCATTCACATATACATGAACTTAAAAACCTACATTTATTCACATCCTAAATGAATTCAAAGCATCACAACTTAAAAACCTACATGTAATCACAATGAGATGAGTCATCCCTTCACAAACCATACTGTTTACCTAATCATCTATATAAGATATATAAGCATTTCATTCCCAACCAAAACTTTTGACAATCTTTAGATGTCTTTAGATGTCTTAATAACATTTTGAACATGTAACATACATTAAACATGAGCATTTTGAATATTGAACATGAAGCATACCATCTATCTCCTGAAATTTTAAATACACTATTTGTTCATCATCTCGTATGCAACATCTTTTACTCCAACACATATCAACTAGAACTTTCTCAGAATCATTAAGGATGCAAGGAACATACCTGAATCACACCAAATCAAGTGTAACACGAGAATCAGATATGAACTTTGGACCAAATTTATGAACTTCAGACCAAATGTGTGAAATTAAACCAGATCAGAGACTTGGTCAACCTTGCTCAGCCGTGAACGACAGTGGATTAGCAGCCTTAGTGAACGACGATGGTACAGCCTTGGTCAGCCATGAATTTCGACCCTGTGAAGCTTTTAGAGGTGAACGACGGTCGATGGTGGTGATGTCGGAGTCACCGCTGGGATCGAAGGTGTAAGTTGGCAAAGAAGGAGGGGAATTAGGGTTCGTGCGAGTTATAGGGAGAATGTGAGGAAGAAGACTACTGCTGGAGGGAAATAGACCCGGTAAAAAAAATTAGGTCATTAGCGGCGATAAAACCCTATCCACTAGATCCTTACTATATCGGTAGGTCATATTTAATTGGAAATCTCTCATGTTGATTGGATATTAATAGCGTATTTTTCTTTGTTGCCGCTAAAGATGTCGCCTTGCCCATATATTTTGTACCGACTACAAAAAGCCCAAAACTTAATATTGTTTATAGATTTAATATTATATATATAAAATTAACCATTTTATATAACTATTTTTCAAATTTTAAGTAATTTTTTTTTTGTTTTTCTTTTATCTTCACATATTTATCATACTTATCAATCATCTTATATGAATATATAGGTCTTCACGTGTGTGGCACCAACTGCAACCATGAACATATAGATACCAAATAAATAAATAAAAAACCCTATCGAACAATCAACCAATTAAATCAAACAATACGACAAGATCGAATACTGAGTGAGTATTATCATATCATAATTTAATTACGATCAGTTTTGGTGGTCTATAGCATTGCAATGATGTTGTCCCTCATAAAAGTTATATGAGTACCAACAAGCACAAGTACTTGATATATTAAATTTTTTGATTTTTTTCAAATAAATGAACGTACAAAAATTGTTGTTAAGAATATTATTTTTTAGATTTATATATAACTTTTATTTTCGCATGCTTTGGATGTTGTGAGTTATGGATCAAGTATCGAGCTAGCTAAGGCTTTTCGTAGTGGGAGGTGGTGATGGCGCTATGGCGCCCCCTATAGCGCCCCACCGTAGTGGGGATAGCGCCCATGGCGCCGGAAAGTGAGAGAGGGGAGGCGTGATGCTTGTAACGCCCAAGCCCCATTTCTCCTAACATGGCGCCCCGGGGGGTGGGAGAGGGGCGTTATAGGGGCGTTATGGGCTCCATGGCACCACCATGGAGCCCCACTACGGATAGCCTAAGTGTGACACTTTAGTTTGGTCAAATTGACGTAATTTTTGCCCTTTAGTTTGTTCTTCTCCTTCTGTGTTAACAGCTCCTTGCTACTTTTTTTTATAAATCCATTGACTGTTAAATAAAATTATGTTAATCTACGTACGATTATTTCAATTCGGAACAACTTTATAACTAACTAACCCTCATCAACTAATTAATGGCCAATTAACAAAGAAAACTACTAGTTAATCGCCCCGATCGTGACATATAGTACCATAGAGCAAGGTTTTAAAAACCGGTTGAACCGGACCGGTTCGACCGGTTCAACCGTCACCCGGCCACCTAGCCGGTTTTTTAACATCCTGTTTTATGGGTTTAACTGGACCGGGTTAGACCGGCCGGTTTTCCGGTTTTGTCCGGTTTTTTCCGGTTCAACCGGTCCGGTTCAACCGGTTTTCTGATTTTTTTATTAAATTTTTTTTTTAAATTATTTTTTAAAGTTTAAAACTTATATTTTCTTATGAAATACATATTTGATATTATTTTTGAGTGGATTATAATTGTATTTTAACTACTTTTGTTGGGGTGTACAAGTTTATTAGCATTTTTATAAAAAAATATATATAAATCCCCTAACCGGTTCAACCACCCGGTCTAACCGGTCCGACCGGTCGAACCGGTTCCGGAAGGTTTTCCGGTTCAACTAAAAAACCGGTTTTTAAAACATTGCCATAGAGGCTATAAGTCGCTGGCTACATGTATATTTGTTTGTTTGTTTCCTTCATTATGATGGAAGATGTACAACTTCATGCCTAGCCTGGTCCCAAGGTCCAAAATAATACTTGATCAATCTAAGAAATGGTCCTAGCTTGCACTCATTTTTTCTTTTATCCAAATTTATATTTAAAATGAAAAACATTGCATAAAATATTGTAAACAATATAAATAAAATTAATATATTTAAAAATATAATATGAAACATATAATACAACATTTTTAATTTTAAATTTTAACATGAAAAAAACGAAACTGTGAGTTACTATTGATAGCCTAAGTTGGTAGTAACTTGCTATTCGATAAAGAAACAAATTTAGTGTATGACATGTGGTGTGGGGTGCTGGTGATGTGGAGTTGAAGGATTATAGTCTTTCCTCGACCCACTAAAACAATTTTAGTGATAAAAACCTGATTCAACTCGAAAATTTGCAGGATTATCGTCACATTTACACTTACAGGATTTAAACCAATAACTTTTTTGTTGGAGAATCACGTGCTAGAATCTATCCCTTGAGGACCACATACTCGAAACTGATTTCGGGCTACATAAGACCTCCCCCTCGTTTCATGATTGGCCAGTATACACTCTAGTTAATGCATCGTGATGATGATGATGACGACCATAGTCATGACATTGACATCGGTGACAAGGATTAATTCGACAAATAATGAATATGAAGTATATATTTATGATCATATATAACCCGGCCATATATATTCACATATGTATATATAAACCATGCATAAAAGGGGCCGGACGTACGAAATATCTTAAGAAATGAAATCTTCACTTAATTGCAACAAAATCTTGTTGAGGGCCACCATGCATTCAGATAAGCTTGCTTAGAATCCATATACATGGGACCATCTTCAATAGGGTCCGAGACTCCGAGTAGCCCCGACTCCATGTTTTTTTTAGTAGTCTTAAATTTTATCCTTTTCACCTTAAAAAAATTATATATTAAATCGGGCCTCTATTTAAATGTTTAAGATCTTTTACTGTCTATTTATATATAATTATATACTAAGTGCTCCACCCCCCCCCCCCCCCCCCCCCCAAATGTTGAAGATCCGTCACTGTCTCTTTTTCAAAACGTATGCATATTTTAAAAAGAAACCAAAAATACGTATGTACGTACATATACATTTTCCGATCAATTTAGGGTTCATGAAAGATAGATGAGATTATGGAGGCCAGTAGAGTGGAGGACCACGTATATGGTATATAGATACATTTACCAGTTTTCTCGTGGTCGGCCATACTTTTGATCACGGGATTAATAACTCCATTTGATCATGAGTTTTGTTATCATTATTATTTATATCTTTTTTTTGTTTTGCTTTTTTGAAGGGTCAAATTAAAGAGCACATGATCCTCAAAGGGTGCCACTTTCCAAATCTTGTAACATGGACTACCCAGCTAGCTTCTTTTATAGGTAACTTGAAAGAACCATCCACGCCGGGCTAAAAAACTTGATGATCTATACCAACAAAGTAATATATTGTACGTCGAAATTTAACACTTAAGATTAATCCTTTTTATTATTATTATTTTTTAAATAAGATTAAAAGCCCATATGGTAAAATTGTTGCTAATTACTGACGGTTATCAAAGCTATTGGAGATCGTATGAAAAATGGCCAATAAAGATTTCTGGTTCACCTTTTCAAAAATATCACCGTCGTTTGTTTGTCCGGTTAGGATTTGTGACGACTGTCACATCTTAAAATAACATGATTAAAAAATATGAAAAATATGTTTTTTCATAAATGATTCGAAGACTTGTCTAACCTTTCTTGCGGACTTCCATCGCTAATTCACATGAAATTTGTCTATATAACCCCATGAGCCGGTCAATTTTCTTGTTGGATCTCACCCTTTAATTTCTTTTCGTTCGTTTTTCTAATTTGTCTTCTTCCATAATTACTAAATATGCATCTACATGACACATAATATGTGCCGTTATAAACTACTTTAATGTGGATTTGATTCATTGCAAGAAATCATGTGGGTACTAGTGACGACTTGTCGCCGCTAATGAATCTTAATCCGTGTGTAGACGCTAGTTGTAAATGATCTGACCATAGATTAGCAGATGGTTCTAATGGCTGGTGTTTTATCGTACTTAAGGCATCAGTGGCGTGTCACTATTAGCGACAACACGTTAGCAACAATTTTTAGACATGTGCGGCCACTTAGGTTGTAGCCTAGTGGTAAGGGGCAAAGCTCCTTTGGTGAAAGACCAAGGTTCAAATCTTGGCATGGTGATAATATGGAGAAAAATAAAAAAATTAGCCGTTCAAAAAAAAAAAAAAAAAAAAAATCAGTGGTGACATAGTTATTACAATTTTGGGCATTTATATTGTTATAACTTGTATTCCACCTTCCCAAATGCTTATTGTATATATATACAATGACAAACTTTCCTATGTATTCGTGCCCAAATCACACACCTCAAAAGCCTTATATATATATAATTAGTGCCATTATTTAAACTAAAATTTAGTCTGTTGTAGTGTGGTGCGAGGCATCAAATTTGGTAAGTGGCAATGGTTCGATCCCCACAACTTCTAATTAATATCTGATTTTTTGTTTTAATTCCCCATACCTCAATCCCCACAACCTCTAATTGTATCCGATTTTTTTTAAATTCCTCATACCATATAAATGCTATCTTATCTCATAAATATATTTAGTCTATACACACACAAAAAAAATCTAAATACATCTATGTGAAAATTTTATTTTACTCTAAAAACAAATTTACTAACCTTTTCTCATTATATATAAAATAAATATTTTTTCTCACATTGTCGTAAGACTGACACTAAAAGAAACCGCAATATTCATCCTTTTTTATATTCGTTACGATTTTGCTTTAAATAATTTTATATTAAATTACGTGTTGATCCCACGTTAGAGTGATGATTAATGATCTCAGCAAATGATGAAAGATTTGTGTCGACATATATAAGAATATACATGATATATAATTTATAGTTCGTATACAATGAATACATAATCTATAAAAAAATGGATAACTCATCCACCCTCACCTTTATTTCTTTCGAGTTTTATAAACAAAACAGCTCAACCTTATCTTTAGCTTAAAAACTATTATTTATAATCTATCCATTTAGAAATATAGGTTCCAAGCTTATTTCCATTTTACTTGTCTGAAGCTTACGCAAATGTTAATCTGTTGTTGTATTTGTTTCATTTCTACATATATAATAATCTTATAGATTGACTATAATAATATTCTTCACATTTTGATTTTCAAGTGTTTAATCAGGCATTTGGTAAAATTTTGCTAAATTTGGAATTTCTTATCTAAATTTTTGGTAGATATACTGTTAATTAAATCATCATGGTTGAAGTAGCCATTTTTAATTGTGCAGGTATATTTTACATATTTTTAAGAAACCTATATTTTCTTTGTCTTATTAATTCGTCTGTTGTACTTTTTTGAATTACCGTAGCAACGCACGGTCGATCTCTAGTTTAAAAAAAACGTAAACTTTGTTTTGGATTCCAAACATACCCTAGTGACATTATTTTTATATAAAATCCACTTGTTATGGAATGTGGATAACAACCCGTTAGCTAGTTAGATTAAAAAACCATTTTAATTATTTTATAAACATGGGATACATTTTAGAGTTATAAGTCATAACCATGATTTTATAGAATAGATTCACATTCGCATTCTCTAGAATAAACCAAAAATACCCTTTTAAAGTAATGTATTATTTTTAAACGAAATAAAACTACTAAAAGATATTTGAAAACTATTTTCTAGATAAAAACAAACGTAAATGTGGAAGTCATGAGCATCTAGTTATCGTATAGCATACAAATTCTTGGTTGAAAGGAATAACAAAATTAGTCCCACCAAATTCTTGATTGTTATTTCCATTCATTAAATGAGCATTGCGTATTGCGTTCACTAGAATAATCTACATGAAGTGTATAGTTGACATTATTATAATGGAAGAAAATCATTTCACACATTTTGTTCATGGCTCGTAAATTAAGTTCGCGTATTTTCAGTATTTTGTGTTATAAGAAAATTTAACATTGACTATGTGTTTTCAGTATTGGGACCTCGTTTTTGGGCTTTGGTATTTATGATTTAATAACTATAGTTCTTTAAGTTATGTGTTAAGAAAAATTGGGATGTTATAACTCGGTACCGCTAACTCGATCATTACTTTTAGAATAAATTGCATCGGAGGTCCCTGAACTTTGCAAAAATCTCATATTGAGTCCCTGAACTTTCGAAAGTGCAGGGGAAGTCCTCAAGGTTTCACTTTTATCTCACCTGGGGTCCCTTACGTATCTTCGCCATCTCCGACGAACTCCGGCGACCTTTTTTCCGGTCGAAACATGTTGCCATAGCAGTGGCTAACCGACTCTGACTCTCCACCTCTGTCTTTCCTCTGTTCTTTTTGGTGTTCGAATCCGAGGTCCCCGAGTTGAGTTTTGGGTTGCGAGATTTCGGTGCCTCCGGCGGCGCTTGTGGTCCGATGAAGGCCGAACCGTGGCGGTTTTGTGTGTAATCTAACCCCCAGCCGTGTACCTCCTTAATCCAAGGTAAGAGATTTTCTTATTTTGCGTTCTTCAGAGCTTCTTGATCTGACAGATAGAGTTTGATATGAGGAAATAATCGAAGGTTTAACAAAGGGAAATGAGCTGAGAATCGAATCACAACTCAAAGGTCTTACCGAGAACCACCGATCGGAACTAAACAGGCCGGAATCACGACTGACGGCCGCTGGGTTTGTGATCGTGGCCGGTAACAACCCTGAATTTGTTGCCGGACGCAGTGTAGAGAACCCCACTGCCGCCACCTTGCTCTTAGCGGAACCCAGCTAGGGTCGTCGCCGCCGCTACCATCCTTGCACCTCCGTGAAACCACTACCTCACTGTCGTCGAACCATCGTGTGGTTGCCGGAAATCGGCTGCCGGAACCAGTTCTCCAGCCCCTCTAAATATCTTGTTTGCCTGAGTTTGAGTAAATGAGAGATAAGACAAAGGGGGTATAACAGTCAATTAACACTCACTTAACTGAGTTTTCTAACGGACGTTAGACCAAGGGACTCCAGGTGAGATAAAAGTGAAACCTTGAGGACTTCCCCTGCACTTTCGAAAGTTCAGGGACTCAATATGAGATTTTTGCAAAGTTCAGGGACCTCCGGTGCAATTTATT